>JBBPNE010000579.1:0-17229 GCA_038090735.1 Xerocomellus amylosporus | reverse complement strand
GGCAATCCTCCAACCGGCCGGGACCCGTGCATGTCACGGAAGACAGAGACAACGAATGGGAGGTGGACCGGATCATCGACTCTCGTTATAAAAATAAAAAACTGGAATTCCTCGTTCACTGGAGAGGCTATGACGACACGGATCGTACTTGGGAACCCAAATCTAACCTTGGCAATGCAAAAGAAGCTTTGAAAGACTTCTATCACGCCAATCCTTCTGCCCCCAGGGCCATCTCAATCCCACCCGAGGACTTCTTATTATTATTCCAAAAGCGGCCGGAGCCGTTTACCACTCTTCATCCAAAGCAAGTACCCTTTAATCGCCTGGAAGTCGATCTTTAGAGAGGGGGTAGTGTTACGGCTCGGTACGCCTAACATGCTGGAACGGACTTAGTCGTTTCTTTTCTTCATTCTATTTTTATCTTTGCTCAGTCAGCTACGCTGACCCTTCAGATTCACCTTGCGTTCAACACGCACCATTCATTCCTTCTATACCGCATGCACTCCTCACCCCTTTCACTTCCGTGCAGTACATGGCTATGCTTCCATTCCATTCTGCCACCGCTGTGCGGCTGCCTCATGTCTACCTTCTATTCCATTCTATGGCCGTGCTTGATACACGCTTCTAACGCATGCTACTAGACTCCGGAATGTTCTAGAACCTTTATCGATAGATTCGGTGCAAACATGTACAAATACTTAGAGTAGTATATAAGGGCGCAAGTCCCAGCCAGAGAACTCTAGTTTAGTTCTCTTGGTTTTTCCCCAGTAACAACCAGTCTGAACATCTCCCACTTGCTAGCGCATTTGGTCAGTTCCTCCAACGACTCTTCGATTCCCTAGAGCACAGTTGACGCTGTTGCCTTGGGTTGTTTCAAAAGGATAGAGGAGCTACAAATACATTTCTCCCCATCCGAGCTACTACTTACATACATGTACTACTTACTGTACTATTCACATATGTCGGACCGAGTTTCCATATTTGACACCTTTCCCACGGTCTGACTGCTTAGATAATTCAGGGCCAGATGACCCAGAGTCTAAGCTACCTATACCTATTCTCTTTTCCAAGTTCCAACCACAGGTCATGGAGAAATTAAATATTTACTCCAAACTCGACCTCAGATCCCAACCACTGTTAGATACTAATACTGTTGATTTAATATCTCTATAACTACTAAGCACATAGCCAAGTGTCAGAGAGAGAATGATCAGGCACAGCATAGCCTTGCTACATAGCCCTGCACAGCATGAGTCAGGATGAGTCAGGATGAGTCATTTCCTAATTGAGTCAGCATGAGTCATATTGAATCAGTATGAGTCATTTCGAGTCACATGACTGTAATTGGTCAGCAATCTCTTGGCATTTGTAAGCCGCTTTATAAGCAGCCATGACTCCTGATTGGCTAGCACTGCCACTGTAAATATGTATAAAAGGAGAGTGTTTCAGGCCAACAGAGAGAATCGACCCATCCATCAATCGATCAACAAAGGTATCACCAGGAGCTGACAAGCCAGAGAGCTTGAGCTCAACCTACCAGGACTTCCCCTACAGGTACCCAACAGAGGACCTAGAAGTAGGCGATTTCCACCGCTCTAGTACTACTAGACAAGTTGTTAGGAGTAAAGACTCGTACCCATAGTTAGGACGAGTGAAATAGGAAGACCTTTTGGGAGAAAACCCTAAATTGGGCAACAGAAGGGACTGATCCCCAGCAACAAACCCTACTAGTTCTACTGCACACTTGGTGAGTGTCAAAAAAAAACAATAAGCACGTCACGACTTACCATATTGGGTAATATACCTGCAAACCCACATGCGGGTACGGGTAAAGTGACGGGTTGGACCACGCAGACCCAGACCCATACCTGGCACATACCCGGACCCTAAACCCGTGTGGGTTACCCGAACCCACGCTATTCCCTAGAGGTATGGATGTGGTTAGCATAAGGTACAAATGTAAGTGATCTAAAGCAGATATGCTCGGAACTCCAAATACTCAGAGGTGTAAGAGTTCGGAGACAAAGGGAAACAAGGTCCGGAGTACAGAAAATGCAGAGGAAACTCAGAAGTGCTGAGAGGAGCTCAGAAATGAACTAGGAGTGAAATACATAAAATCTGGTATATGACAGTGCAGCCCAATGGGTTTTCACATGACGTCTGTTCCATTGATAAAGACCGTGTAACTCCTGACTGGATTTCTGGAACTCCGAAAACTTGGAGTTCATTTGGACGCAAGGGGACATTGGCCTCAGCTTATGTGCTGTGACCTTGTTGCAGTTCAGGTCCTGGAGGTCATAAGGGGTTGGAGGTGAGTGTCAGAGACAGAGATGAGCTCAGACGGCGATCAGATGGTGATCGTGACAGCTGACAATGAGGGGGAGCAAACCTGAGGTGTAGGGAATGTTGGACTCAGGTTGGAGGTTGGGGATGACGGAAGATAGAGGGAGCAGAGGACAACGGCGAGTTAAAGGTTCGGGTCCGTCTAGTGAAGACTTGAAAGGGTTGTAATGGAGGTCTTGTGTGGAAGCATAGGAGAGGAGTGGATTCATAAGACAAGTAAAGCAATAATCAAGCAAGCAAGCAATAATTGGACTAAGGTTTTACTAACTAAGTGTACAGTACTTATAGTAATGGTAGTACACTGCAAAAGTCCGAAAGCGGGGGCTCAGAGGTAAGCTCGTACCGAGCCATGGATAGGTACAATACCCAAGTTGGAGGTGGTGTCTCAGAGGTCCAAAAGTTGTGTGTGGCGTAGACACCGGAGCTAGGGCTAAGTATACAAGTGGGGATAATACAGGTAGAGAATGGAGTTACACTAATGGGGTGGCATAGGATT
This sequence comes from Xerocomellus amylosporus, assembly GCA_038090735.1. NCBI lineage: Eukaryota > Fungi > Basidiomycota > Agaricomycetes > Boletales > Boletaceae > Xerocomellus > Xerocomellus amylosporus. The sequence continues at coordinate 14,390 of JBBPNE010000579.1, read as the reverse complement.
ATACTTGTGTGAGGGTCGGGGTCTATAGGGTAGGAGTGAGGTTGGAAAGGTCAGAAAGGGGTTGGAAAGGTCGGAATAGACTTGAGTGGACTTGGTGGAATTCCGGGATATGACAGAGTCTAATGCTCACAGGGTCGAAGCTTACGAAGAAGTGCTTACTCAGAAGTATGGCAAAGACTTAGAGAGATCCGAGGGGCAAGGAGGAGCTAAGACCGTATATTGTCAAAGTTAGAGGACAAGTACAAGGGAAGTTGCCACTTAAATAAGTGGAGACCCGGCGCACGGACCAAGCTGTGTAGGTAGTACTGGAACAGAGAAAGCCAAGAGTGGAAAAGATAGGCAGTGCGATAGAAGGGAGGAAAGCTGTGTGAACACGGAATGGAAATAGTGTCCAATAGGGAGTAAGTCACAAGAAGGCATAGCCATGCACAGCGTATAGAAGAGAAGTTGCATTTAGGCACAAGTCATTCTGAGGGAATGATTAGAAGAATAAGACAAGATAGACGAGATCGGAGATGATAGTAAAGGGGAAAATGTACGTGCCATAGCCAATCGTAACAAGAGGAGCGTCAAAGACAATAGGAGTTTGTCTAAGTTGATATTTGAACTAATCTACAGGAGTCTAATCATACAGTATATCTATAACAGGAATAACTGCGGAATCGGAAGCGGACATACAGTACATAGGTTTCCGGGCAGTGTTCCGGAGCTACAAACAGCCCGAGCTGTGGTCACACAGCCTTGGAGGACTCTAAGGTCCGGAGTACGGATCAGGTTAGTACAAGATACAGAATGAAGGAGATCTAGTGGAGATATGCTTGGAACTCCGAAATCTCAGAGGCATATGAGTTTGGAGAGGAAGGGGAACAAGGTCCAGAGTACAGAAAATGTAACTCGGAGGAGCTCGGAAACAGACTAAGATAAATATATTCAAAATCTGGTATATGATAGTATTCCCCTCTTAGGCCTGAATCCTTGAAGGCCTTAGCGAGGTGAACTATACCAAATCAGAAGAGTCTGAAAAATACAGAGTGGTCGGGAAAAGGAGTGAGTGATGTGAAGGGCTTGGATCAGAGTGTGCTCAGAGAAGAATGGAACAGTGAGAGGAGTGTCGGATACCTGAACTCACAGAGTTCAGAATGGACAGGTTTGGAGGAGAGGTTGGGAAGGGAAGCTGTCAGAAGAAATTTGCCTAACAAGTAGACACATGAATCGGGGTTTTGGAGAAGGACATAACAGGAGGTTAGGGGTCTGAAGGTCCGAAGATCTGGAAAGAAATATGGTGTACTTTCTGAACTCGGAGGTCCGAAGGTTCAGAGGTAATTGAGGTACACTTGACCAGAGCTCGGAAGTCCGATGGTCTGAGGAAAAAGAGAGATTGGGGGGAGTGAACCGATCAGAGGTCAGGGAGCAGTGAGGGATGGAGCAGAATGAACCTATCAAAGGTCCAAGAGCTCAGAGGGGTGGAGCAGAGTGGAGTGGACCTATCAAAGGTCGGGATGTGATGAGGGTTGGGTCGGAATGAACCTATCAAAGGCTTGGAAGCTCAGAGTAGTCCAAGAGCGAGGATGAGTTAGAAACCATGGTGATGTCATCGCACAGTGATCAAGAGGTTGGGAGTCAGAAGAGAAGTGTATCAGAAGGTTATTGGGGGCTCGGAGGTCATCGGAACTGGGTACTGATTGTACGTTCTGGGTTAGAGAGGTCATCAGAGGCAGCCCAAGCAGTGAACTTGGAGGAGATGTCGGAGGAGAGAAGGGATGTCAGAAACCTCAGGAGTGGATCTAGACTGTGAAATGAGTAAAACTATTGTGGGACAAGCGAGTGCATAGTCCCTATCCCCCTCTTAGGCTAGATGTCCCAGTTTTTACTAACCGAAGGAGGATACATGGAATCCAAGTCGGACAAGGACATTGATGAGTGGAGGTGAAAGATGGTGGGTAGGGGTTGGAATGCATGTAGGGCATAGCGTGGGTAACCCATGAGTATCTACAGCTGTACCCATACCCATACCCATTGTGAGTTTACCCATGGGTACTTGATTTTCAGAGAGCAAAAAATATACCATGACTTGGACATCTTCCACTAAAGTCAATAACCCCTGATAACCCGCAACCTGGGCCCTAGTCTATGAGCATGTGAAATGAAGCCCTTGCTCATGGCTCTCTATTGGTGGAAAGGTCTATGATTTTAACAAGATGTGATAAAATGGCAGCCAATTTTCAGACAGCCTTTTGAGTCATTCTATAATATAATGAGCCTAAAGACTAATTCTTTGACCCCTCCTCCAATTCTTGTTCCTGCTTGATGTCTGGAAGCACACTTGCAGACCTCACTTGGAGGATAAACAAACCTTCCTACTTGAACTGGTCTACTAGGGTTGGTCTCTTGAGAGATTGGCTATTTTACATATGACAGTGTGGGAATCAAGCTTTGCATTAGTCACTCTGGTTATAGTGCTAATGTATGGCTTTCTAATGGCCCCAGGGCCATGTGTCCCAGCCTGTAGATTGTAGAGATATCCTCATTTTGTGGCAGCATGTCAAACTGAAGATCAGTCAGAGATCCACTTTGATGAGCCAATTCCAATTTCTTGGGACTTGGGCATATTTACTGCTGAATTACTCATCAATATATGACTCTCAGAGTGTATAATCATGTGGTAGAATGGATTCTGAGATGTCCTACTCAGTATCTTCACCTGATAACTCCAATATCATCAAATAATTGAAGATCACTGGTACCCATGGGTATGGGTATGTACCCATACCCATGACCCACATGGGTTTTCCAAACCCACGCTATGCCCTAGACAAAACTCACTGGGTAGACCTGGAGAGGAGCCAGGAACCAAAACAGCCGTACCAGGCGGTGTCCACAACGTCCAGGGACGTCCTAGGAACGTCAGAAATGAGCGTGGCGATGAAACAAACGTACCAAGTCCAGATAGGGCACCAGGAGGTCCAAGAGGCAAGTAGGAGGTGTCGAGAGTTGCCGAGGGCGATTGGGACAGCGCAAACATTGTTGACCATTCTGAATGCGATAGGACACATCCCAGCAGCAGTGGGAACGAGCGCATCATTGAAACGAACATGTTGTATCCGAATAGAAGGCCGGGAGGCCACTTGGGCAAGCCAGAGGCGTCGAAAGGGGTCAAGGGCAATCAGAAGCGCCGGATCGATGAGGAATGCCTCGGATATGATGGGAGATGGTGTAGAATGGACGGCACAACAAGCGACACATGCTGCGCGTCGAAACGGCTCGAAACGCGGTCGCTAGCTGCAGATAAATCGAGTCTGCAAGAACTCGAGAAGCGCACGAAACGCGATGTACCTGGGCCATCCCAACTACCTAGCAACCATCCCAGACGTCCTACAGAGCCCGTCGACCCACCGTGTCGTTGAGGACGAATGAAATTGCCACCTAGAAGGATTAGGGAATCACATGGGTAAGGGTGACACCGTGGTGTTTGATAAACGGGTTTCGAGGGTACGGGTACGGGTTGGGCTGACTGGACCCACCTGCCTACCGTGCTCTTTCACTGTGGGTTGGCGGTGTTCTGCGGGTTTGGCTAGTAGGAACTTAGGGATGTATGAAGTGTTCGATCGGAAAGCCAAATCCTTGACCACAGCACCTGTAGTTGAAGTCGCCACCTGCCGCATCTTCGAACAGAGCTTAAAACACCACATTCGCTGTCTCTGGTTTCCCCGCGAATACTTTGCCACTCCAATCCAAGTGTGCCCCAGCCATAGACCTCACAACAAGACAACAAACTGTCACCAATTCTGGTGAAGACACCACCACCGAAGCCTTTGGGTTCAGATCGCCCCATCTGACACTGTCCACTGGCAATGTATCGAACTTGTGTCCGTGGTCATTTGAAGGGCCTAGAGGTATAAAGGGGCCTCACAAAGAGCATATTTCTCGTTGCTCAGGCAGAGTCAGGCTGTCGTTCAGGATGCCACTCAAAGTCACATTGAAGCTCTCCCAGCCCACCAAATCAGCTGACGACATCTCATCTCACTCTCGCACATCGTCTCCCTCTGATGCCACCCCAACTGTCGCAAAGGGGGTGGCTCCTCTCACCCACCCTTTGAAGAATGTTCGTCAAGCACTTCCACGTGCTCATTCCAACTCGGCCCCGCATGTTGACTTGACGCACTCGGGCTCTGAGTCTGACACGGAGCCATCCCCGATCCTAATGTGCCTCAAGACGAAGACAACGGCCCAGCTGTTGAACTTGGTATGTGGAGATGCTAGATGTAGATGAAACAACCACTTCATCCTGCTGTCATCTTCGCCATGAAACTTGCCATGAACAAAATGGACCGCTACTGGTGAATTATGGACCTGTCCAAATTTTACTGGATTTCTATGGGTACGTCAATGATATTGTTGTTTGTGTCTTTGTTTGAATACATGATTTTACAGTTCTTCACCCTGGCCTCAAACTGGAGTACTTCCGTGAACATAATTGGGAGCAAGAATGGATTGACAGTACTGAGGAGTTGGTTCACACGGAATTCGCTGAAAAGTACCAGCAACATGAAGGAACACTAGAAGATATTCATTCTGCAACCACGAATGCCACAGACTTAGTATGTGGCTAGTATACTGTGACTATTAGGCTTGCACTGACAACATTTGGAGAGGATGATGATTTTGCCGATTACGCTGTCGGAACCTCATCGACCCCAATTGTCAGCGAACTTAATGAGTACCTACGCCTTCTGACCATCAAGACCAATGACCCACTTACATGGTGGCATAACAACCGCCATACATACCCGACACTGCACCAGATGGCTCTCGACTTTCTTTCAGTTCCAGGTTTGTAGTATCATGATCTGCATCCAACTTGAACTATGCTGACTTTCGTATATCTATTAGCAATGTCAACCGCTGTCGAGCAAGTGTTCTTGCAAGGGCGACAGCTCCTTCACTTCACACAAAACCGGTTGTTGCCTTCCACCATCCGTGCTTTCCTTTGCTTGGGTGCCTGGGCAAGATGTGACTTACTCTCCACATGGAGGACCTTTTAGCAGCTGTGAAAACTCGAAAGAGGAAGTGGGATGAGACAGAAATAGTCGAGGGTGAAAAAGATGCATAAGTAGTCTGATATAATACCTCTCATGCCGACTCTATTTGGTTTGTCAAATGTAGTTACCCGCGGTGTTTTCAATACACCGTCATCGTGACGGGTCGGTATACACCCGTACCCGCAGCGGGTACGGTGTCTGCGGGTGCGGTGTTGACTTTTTGCGCGACAGTGTTACCCGTGCAGAACCCTAAGAAGGATCAGAAGATCGAAAAGGAGAAAGACGACTTACCAAGTCGTACAGCGACGTTGAGGCCAAAGTGGTCGCATTGGAGGCATCGGATATGTCACATATAGAGTCCAGATGCTGGGGGAGCACCCCACAGCGAGGGCGAAGCAGCAAGACCACTCCGGGATAGAGCGCATGCAGCAGAGACACCAGACCTCAATAGCCGAGGCGCGACTTCCGTATTAGGAAAGTGTGCACCCTTGGCCCCATATTTGCAACATTCCCACAACCATGAGGGGGGCTTCTGTCGCATGTCATAAGTAACCCCCAAGGTCAATTGAACCCCAGCGGATCCCACTCAATTCCAAAAAGGATTTTCCCACAATACCAGCGCATCTATCGACCATCCGCAGTAGACTCTGGCACATCTCTTGGCCCTTGCGTAGCTATCCCTCAACCATCCCCCAACCATCTTCAAGCATATATCACACCTCCAGCTATCCCTCGACCATCCCGCGACCATATCCACAGCAACCCCCGCAATTGTCACCATATACCTGTCTGTCCAAGCCATCGTGAAATGTACGTCCATTCCTCTATTCTTTTTTACTCTAATCTTATGCTGCTCGCACCTGCTAACACCCCATGCATATGCATCCATGTGGGACGTGCATGTGTGCACGCACGCATGCACACGTACCCTCCACTGCATAAAGGATGGTGTCCAGCCACCATCGTGTGGTGTCGGCGGAACGACACCACACAACGATCACCGCGCATCGTCGTCTCCCCCCCATCCTACCTTGGCAAGCGCACCCTCTGCCGCATGAAGGACAGCGTCCGACGACTGTCGTGCATTGTCAGCGGAACAACAGTGCACAACAGTCGCCACGCATCGTCGCCCCCCCTCGTGCCACCCTTGTTCTTTTCAGGTCTCTGATTCGCTGTTACCTGCCATCATACTCACACTCCCACTTGCACTTGCAGTCATCGTATCACCCTCTCTTATTCGCCGCCACCAGTGATCTAACTTACGAGGCGAACACACGAGCTCAAACAAGAAGTGGTACATCTAAGACAGCCAACATCCCGCCGCCCCAAATACCTACTTCACGTCACTGTGGCAGCCTCACTCTCAGTGGCCAGCCCACCTTCTGAGGTTCTGTTGTGAACTCATTTCATATGGGTTAGAACATTAGTAGCTTACATAAGCAGGCCTTATTTCGGCCTCGAAGTACTGTAGTTTTTCTTTAGTGACTACACTATAGTTTTCTACAGGTTCCAGGTCCAGAAACATTCCCAGGAATGAAACCGTTAGGATACATAAATTGTTGTCCATACATCTTGAAGAACGTGGACGGATTGAAAGGTGGTCTGTTTTGCCCCTCAGCACCAGCAGGCAACGTTGAGGGACCTGTGCCGGAGGGATCCATTTCAGGAAACATCCCCAACCTCCATATGGACCGAAGAATGGAGGGCTGGGATATCCATGGAAGCAAGGCCCCATACCAGGAGGCGCAAACCAACCGGGAGGATAGGGAACACGATCGTGACCAAGCTGAGGAGGGTCGGCGTTCTCGATACAACCAGGAGGATAGGGCACATGATCGTAACCAAGCTGGGGAGGGACGGCGTTCTTGATACCTTGAGGTTGCACGACAGGCTTCGCAGGAGCCTCGGGCGAGTCTTCTGGCTTGGTGAACAATGCCTCGATGACACGTTCATTGTGAACTTCGGGAGAATGCGCGCCTGCATCCTTGGACATCAGAGCGTGCTCGTTGGATGGTGCTATCTTTTTGGCATCCATGGGGCTCATCTGAGTTGGCGTGATCACAGGATGCTTGCGAAGGCTGAAGGGGTCATTGCCATCTTGTCCTGCATCTGTCTTGCCTTTCGTCACGAGGTGGGGTTTTGGTCGCTCGCGAATCTCAGGTGCAGACTTGGCCGCAGCATTCGTCGCGGAAGACGCGTCAAGGGCGGCGCCCTTGGAGACACCTTCCTGCGAGAATCAGTTTCCCTATTCAAATGTAGGCAATAACGAAGAAGCTCACCTCGTCATCCGATGACACCAGAGACGCCACAATGTGACTTCTTTTGGAGGGGCGCACGGGTGCAGGCTTTTCATTCTCTCCCTGCACGATTTAGACCACATTCCCATAGCAAACAACAAAGATAGGCTTACCTCATCATCTGACGACACTGGAGATGCCACAATGTGACCTCTCTTCAATGAACGTGCGGGAGCCTTCCCTTTCGCCTTGTCACTGTATGACACAGGTCACACCTCTACAAACGCGCATTTTTTTGGAGGGTGTGATGGGAGCTCATGCTTGGCCTTGCATTTGTGAGGGTTATTGCTGTCAGACTCTGGTGCTCCCTCAGAGGTCGTTTCGTCCTCATCCTTGTCTTTGGCACCTCCACTCTGTTGCTTTCCACCTTCCTCGGGTTTGAACTCTGAACCAGATGGGGAACTGATATCCAACACCTTGACCTTGGACAACACTTCCTTCAAGCCTGCAGTTTGCTCCTGGGCAGGGCGGCGCTTTCGAAGCGGCAAGGTTCTCTTCTCAACAGGGGGATTCGCAGCCTTCTGAATCCCATCAGATCCAGAGAGAGACAAAGTGTCGGAGATGGTGGGAGGATCAAGCACCTTTTGCTTGCCCTTGCGCTGCATGCCGTCGTCGTCAGAGTCGGGAATGATGATCGTCTCCTGAGGCGGGGGGTTGTTCTTCTTTCTCTTGATGCGCGTTGCGGTCTGATTGACTGCATGAGGGGGGTCTGTTCGATCGAAGCTTCCATCTGCAAACATCTGTTTGCCAAATTGGTGTGGTGAGTTGAATTCTGGTGCGGCTCCAATGATAACCGGCAACTTACGTCCACGCAGGTCCGCTACACAACATGAGCAATCTCAGCGACAATACCTAAGAAAGCACTCCGCCAGCGACAGATCTGAGATCCCTTTTGACCCTTTGGAACATGGGCAATCCTCGCCGGGAAAGGCACAGAATCAGGGAAGTTGTGGCATACAACTCCGCTACTTGTGAGCTTGCTCGGCAACCCCTTCCAAGGGAATAGCTTTCGGGAAGCCCATTCACATCTCAACTTAGCTAACGGGCGAGGGATCTGATCAGTTACTCCTGCACAGCACAGAGGACCAAGAGCTCACTCAATGCGTTTACAAATGCGCCCCAGAGGCGGGCATGATCTTCCATCTTGCCGGTCTCGGGCTCAGCACCGCCATCCAGCTCTTTTTTGTCAGCGTCGAACTCTCATGCGCCAGGCCGTCAAATGCCAGGCTGACATTCGCCAAGGATTGTCTATTGCTGTGTAATCATGTGAGTGGTTACATCACGGGGAGTATTGAGACACCTACTAGATGTGAGTCTTGAAATGAGCCAGTATTTCATTGTCGTCTGTGTGACACCTCTCAAGGAAGAACTACAAAGTACTCGTGTCAGAGGACATTAATTAACAGAAAAATCGGATACTCACGTTGATGGTGCCCGGGAAAGCATACACTTGCCCAAGCAAAGCATCTTGATTCACGACATTCCCAACCATGATCGTGACCGTCTCAAACACATGCACCTTCGCTATGCTGGCGAAATTCGACAGCTATCAGTACAGGTTGATACACGATCCAACAATGCTCGTACCGCTCGACAGTGATGTTTCGCAAGCCAGAAACACAGCGCTTGTCTGTGGCCAACTGATTTACCCTCGTCGTTGCAGTTCTCCACGTCGTCGAAATCGGTCAGGATATTTTGCCATGTCTCAGGATAAGCCTCTTGAAAAAGGGTATAACGCCTCTTCATTGTTTGCACTAACGGTGATGATTAGAGCCATATGCACGACACGACAACCATATAACATACCAGGCGTGGACGCAGTGATATCAGCCTGCCCTATCCTCACAATCTCCTGTGCCTTGTTGGCTGCATGAAACTTCTGGTAGGAATTCCAAAGGTTGGAAGTGCAAGTGCGGCCAAATTGCCTCATGAACCGGTTGACCACCTGATGAAAAGGCAGGCCCACTCAAGCCACCAGCTGACTAAAATTGGAGTGAATGCTTTGGAATGCCTCGTCCAGTATGTTTGTAACACGCACGGGGGTATGCCCAAGAGCGCTTGTGACCTTGTCACCCTTGTCCATGGCATCCGCGGCGACAATTAACGAATCTGAGCGAGGTTTTGATCGCGAAGGGGGAGTGGGCATATCAGGGTGTTCAGGGACCTCAAAGCTTAACACATCGTTGTCACACAAATCCCAATCAACGAGAGCGGTCGGCAGAGGAGGGAGCGCGCTACGAGGTGCTTGTGGAGTTTTCTCGTTGGTCCCATCCTCTGCCTGCGGTGGGACATCTTCAGGCTGTGGGGCGGCAGCGATAGCATCATCTCTTGCCTCACTCTGGTCGGCGAGGATGGCTCTCTCTGCCACGGCGTCAGTGAGAGTCTCTTTGAGATCAAGGAGCTGGAGAACTGGAGGGACTGCATAATGATGCTCAATCATAACATCATGCAAAAACGCGATCAACTCACTGCGGGAACCGGGAAGCCCAGCTGGCCGGGCGAACGAAGAGCACTCCCATGCGGAAGGTCGTGGGCGTTCCTCCTCAGCCACTGTGGAAGCAGGAGGACGTGCAGTGCCAGGGTAGATCACCTCGCTGGAAAGACGCTGGCTCAACGGCACCTTCGTAGTATCAAGCGAAGGTGGAGTGGTGCCAGAAGAAGAACCTTCCATCTGCTGCTCCTCTGAAGACGATCAGTTACAATGAGGAGGTAGCAGGATGGGCTGATTACGTACCAGAAAACTTTGTCTTGCAGGTCAGGTAAGGAGATTGACTAGGGATGCTGTCGAAGAGGACACTGGCACATGGGATGTGCCTCGCCTGTGCCGCCACCTCGGTTTCTGCATGGGGTGCGGAGCCATCCTGGATCAAACCGGCTTGGCGGGTACCAGCGTCGCGCACAAGGCCAGTGTCCCGCTCAGTAGCCTTTACCTTGGAGCGGAGATGGGTTGGCGTCTGCTCCAGAGGTGGAGAAGGCTGCCTTCATCCACCACCAATCTGCTCATCAGGCATTGCGGCCAAGGTAGAGGGAGGTTTGGACAGAAGGCGGTTGGGGACATGGGAGGTTTCAAATTCCATCAGAGTTGACGCAGGGTGGACGGGAACAATCAGAGACGCTCGTGTGATGCAGTGACCAGACTGTCAAAGGTCTTACTTTTATTTATCTGTTGGAGGCCGTTGAGTGTACTGGGGACGAGATAATAAAGAAGCTGTCAGCCCTCTGCGTGCACTGAGTGCACAGTACTCACATCGAGCCATGGAGACTTCCAATTTACATTGGATCTCAGGCTTGTCAATTCAATGCGCTACTCGTGCGCGCCACAACGCTCGCGACCCCCGTGCATCCAAATGTGGCCATGACGATCCTCTTCCTACCAACCAACTTGACTTACAGATCAGTGACCTTATACAGTAAGTGCGTCAATACTTACCTTTCGATCCTTACACGGCCCAGAACGATGCCTTGTCACTCAGCAAATGCCAAAACCGGATCCCACTTAATCGACTCGTCCTGCCCAACATGAGTAGTAGCTTGCCGAGTGAGTGCGTCCTTCCTGATGGTCAGGCTGCGCTGCTTACCACCCGCACTTACTGGCTCTTGTCCTCGGACGAGGTGAATGGCATCTCTGTCGAATGTGGCGTGGTGGTGTGGCACTCCCGCAACAGCCACGGCCTCACACTGTGCCACTGTGATTGTCACAGCGTGAGGCTCCTTCTTGGCGACCCCAACTACCATTGATGGCAGGTGGCTCCACAAGAAAGCAGCGTGGCCCATCAAAGATTCACCATTCATCCGCGGGTAAGTAGACTCTGGCAGGTTAATCAATTGGTGGCATGACCCGCGTTGTGCAGATGCGCAGCCAGGCCACTCCTAGTGGCACTCGATCCCTTGGACATTGTCGGAGACTTGGAGTGTTGATGTTCTGCCCGCCACCAACTGGGATTTCACCACGAAGGCTAGGAAAAATCTAAGGACTGCGTGCTGAGGTCCGTTCCTTCCAACTGCGTTTGTCCAAAATACGCTCTGACTTATTGACATGACTGCTGCTGATCAATTCCCCCTTCCCTCTGACAAGGCTGCTGGCTCCACCTTGGTCGATGAGACCATGAACGGTTCGTGTTCATAGCATTGGTCTTTCTTTCAATACTAACTTCCCAACCTTACAGCTCTTTCCGACCTTCTGGGTCGCATTGAGTTGTCAGAGGAACGTGTGACCCAAATCATCGTGGCAGTTCGCGCAATCACCACAGATGCTGCCCCGTCCCACTCCTCCGGTAAGATTCCTTGATTGAACTGCGGGATGATTTGTTCACTGATTAGATTTAGATACACGTGACCCACGCTCACTGTCTCTTGATGACGCCGGCCTTGCCGCCATTGACGCGAGCGGTCATGATCCTCTTCCGAACAAGGCAGAAGTCGTTCCACAGCATAAGATTCCGTCTGGGCACTACGAAGTCACCCTCAACAAAGTCACCTTCGTTGTTCCCTTCACGGGTGAACCAGAGCCGTTGTACCTGGTTACCAAGGGTAAGATGGTCGGCGTCTTCTCCAGCTGGTACGCAAACTTTGTTATAGTCCACTCTGTAGTGCCTAACGTTGCACCCAGGGAGAATGTCTCATCTTTGGTTAGCTGCGTGAGTGGAGCCACTTATCGACACCTTCCATCAGGCACACCCATTCCCCAAGCTTGTCAGATGATGGAGAGGGCCATTGTAGATGGCATTGTGGCCCCTAATGATAAAAAGGTTGCTCCTGTTGCGTTGTAGTGCAGTTGCTCCACCTGTAGGCTGTTACTCTCTAGCTGCTGTATCTCAGCTGGCGAATCAATCTAGTGATCCCGTCTTGTGCTCCAGTACGGCCACAAACAACTATTATTGAAGTACCACCCAGAAGACGAGGTATACATTATAGTTAACTATGTGCGTGCTACAGGAAGGTCCAGTGCGAGGGACAGTAGATAGCGTTGGAACGGCATCATGTCCCGCTCCTCAAAGCCAGTCGCCTGATGTCCACGGAAAATCGCGACAATCTGTGCAAGCGCCCATAGGCCACAGTCTATGGCATTCATTTGCAGTGCAGCAGTCTGTAGACGTTAGAGTGCATCGTGTGGTGAGTGCAGACCTCAACTTACTGTAATAGGTACAGCCTCCCAGTGACCCGCATGCCTCAACGGCGCACCACGTTGTGCATGGGCGATCGTAGATAGACACGTAACGAGGGTGATAATGTCCTACAATTGGCTGAGTGAGTCTGCAATTGCATACATGCTGCAAGAACCTCATTGACAGACTGGTACATCGATTTTCCATGGACGCGTCTCCCCGAGACTGTCAAACAATAATAGACAGTGGGAATCAAAATGAATGCTACAAAGAACCCAGTGGCCCCAAGAGGAGGCACGGTGAATAGGCAAGATCCAAATTGCTTTCTCCCAGTACTTTGTGTGCACCATGCTTCGCCATAGGTCTTCATCGGTGGTGTTATAGTGGATGCGGAGCAGGTCGTGTGTGGAAAAAAACAGTGAACTGGGATGGTTCCTGGGCAACGTGAGTTGAATATAGCAACACCGCGCAACCATTGAGACATATATCGTTAAGGCGGGCTTCGCAGGAAGCCAATCTTTGAAGGTCCTTGGTCTCAAATTCAATGCCTGCGAAGCCCGATATTGGCGGTCGTGCACGATTGGCAAGTGGTTGAGGGATCGTGGTCAGCGGAGTAATTAGATCAAATGAGTCTTTAGTGATTGGCTACAAGATGTTCGATCAGACGGCAATTACGAATGTAGTAATAACAAAGTACTGACGTGCGGATCCCATAGGAATTTTACTACGGGTACATTGATGGCTTCTTCTTCTGCTTTGTCGTTGTCATCATGTATGCCTGTTAGGACGTCACTGAGTTGCAGTTGTTCAGGGGCTATGTCCTGCTCTTCGTCAGCGGGTGGGGTCTCCATGTCAAGCGGGTCCATCTCATCATCGTTCTCTGTGGCTGAAGGGAGACTGCATACAACTGGTGGAAGCCATCGTAAATCTACTTTGGAGGTGGGAGTGATGCCCGCGACCTCTTCCGCCAATTGCCTGGCATCCTGCGTGCGGCTCGCATAGTGAGCAGCTGAGGCAAGGGATGAGGGCCATTGCGCTTGCAGGATGAGTAGGTCCTCACAGTTCTGCTGCAATAATAGCCGGTAATGGTGATCTGGAAGACAATCAGCCCATCTACTCATGAGAAAGATGCATTACTTACATTCCGGGAGGCGCACAGCCAATTCAATGGCGGCAAGTTCCTTTCCAAACCAGCGGCACATATTGTCCGCTTCCATTCTGAGGTGAACTTGCTCTTCATGGCAATGATCACATTTCAGGAGGGCTCTGATGCCATCACGGACCTCCTGGTCTTCCAACCATCGAGGGATATTGCCTTCCGCAGGGGTGATCCACACGTCGTGGAGAAGTGACTGGTCGCTCCGCAGTCCAGCAAGTTTGGTGGGAAGGGGAGTGGGAAGCGGGATGCCGCACTGAGAGTCGTACAACCGTTCAAGCTGCTCACAGTACTGGTTGAACTTGCGTATTGCGGACATCAGTGCTGGCTGTCGTTTAGCTATGGCTTTGTGTGTTTGTTGATGGAACTTCGTGCCTGGAGGTGTAATGGCTACAGCTCCGTGCTGCCGATGACTCTCATTGAACATACCTAGTGCCTTGTCTTTGCCTCCGACGGTGTGATCTAATTTGTCCCATTCAAAAAAACTACCAATTGCCCTTTAGCGTATGTTGATTTTGAGATCGTGCACCATTAGCAGGATTCTCACAAAGTCTAAATTAACTCTGTGGAGTTCGGGAAACTGCTCTTCAACATTCAGGGATGAGTAGAGGGTGTTACGGTCGCTCTCTAGCGCCTAACATAACGGACTTAGAACTTTTCTTTTTGCTTTCTTATCTTATCTCTTGTCTTGACTGATAAGATCCCCTTTAGTCTCATGACAGCTACGCTGCCTTCTCACCAGGCCTATGCCTGCCCTTTACCATGTGCAGTGCACACCTTTGCCTCACCCCCG
>JBBPNE010000578.1:0-13736 GCA_038090735.1 Xerocomellus amylosporus | reverse complement strand
AGGGGTACACAGGAGCACCTACTCAGAAGTAAGGCGAAGACTTAGAGAGATCCAAAGACTAAGGAGGAGCTAAGACCGTATATTGAGGAGGTCAAAGTTAAGAGGGAAATACAGGAGTGGGCGCTGTTTGAGTATGTGGAGACCTGGCGCACGGACCAAGCTGTGGATATAGTACTAAGGCTGAGGAAGCCGAAAGCGGATAAGAGGGGCAGTGCGATAGAAGGGAGAGAGGGCTGTGTGAGCACAGGAACTAAGATAGCGTCCAATGGGAGATAGGAATGAGTCATGAGAAGGCATAGCCATGCACAGTGTGTAAGGAGGAAGCTATGTTTAGGCACAAGGTGTCCCAAGGGAATGGTTAGAAGGACGAGGCAAGATAGATGAAGTCAGAGGTACATAATTGAGAAGGAAAAAGTGTACATGCCAAGACAAGCATAGCGAATCGTAACAGGAGGCATGAGAAAGGATTTATGAAAAAGGTTACGAAAACTAGGCGAAAAAGCACTGCAATCCCAGCTGACATCGTGGGAGCGGAACAAGGTCCAAAAGCGTCGATCGCGACGCTTTTGTAGCGCCCGACGTCGGAACCCGAAAACACGCGTCCACTGCTCACGTGCCTCGAGCGGCGTACGCTCCCGTGAGTGTCTGTACACTAGTGTACAGCATCTGGACCGGCGATCCCCAATCATAATGCATGTAGGGTAGACTGATATCACTTGTCCATTATATACTGCCATAACCTTTGTGGTACTCGTCCTCATGGTCGTCGTTACGGGCAAGCGTCGCATCCGAAGACGAAGATCCTCGCCTGTCTTCTTCCTCTTCCTCGTCCTGAATCAATTTACGCACTTCCTCCACACCGCTATCTGCGGTGCCATTCACTCCCCTCCCAGTGGTATCAACGTCGACGCCATCCTCGTCGTCGCTCATGTCTCCAAGTTGCCACAGTTCATCCGCTGGTGGTGCACCCTCTTCTGGCACCCGTAGAGCCTGTGCCTCGTCTTCCTCACTATTTCTGTCACCCTTTATTGTCGATCGTGTACTCGGTGCTCGTGACAGCGCACCACTCCTCTGGGATCGCTCAGGCTTCTTGTGTGTAAGAAGGACGACACCCGATATGAGGATCACGATAGAAGTGAAAACGAGGAAGAGAATCCAGGGCTTGTAGGCATCGACTTGGTTATTGAAAATGAGCGAGTCCAAGAAACTACATGCAACGGTAAGCAGAGGCCGCACGGCAAAGAGAGCGACATACCCCGTAGCAGTGTAGACACCATAGAACACAGGTACGACCAGCGTGGAATCATACGCCTTGAGTCCACGGTTCAGACATATGATCTGCAAGACCGCAGTGATGGTCAAGAGGATGATTGTAAAGATGGGTGCAATATGCCCAAACTGATTCCCCGGATTTTCGTGCGACAGACTCCCGGTGAGCAACTTGACGCTACAAGGACTCTGAGCAACCGGGGGGAGCTTGGGCGATGGGTACGTACGTAGCCTTGGCAAATACAAGACATCCACCTGCGAGACCGCCGCCACAGCATGCCCAACCAATTCCAAGGATCCATGCGATCTGCCTGTCGTCCTTGGGTCCTGTCCAAACTTCGAGTTTCTCCATGATCCAGAACGAGAAGGAGGTAGAGGCATTCTTGGCTTTTCCAATTAAGGTGGTACTAGGCGGGGGTGCTCTGCGCGTGCTCATGCCTGTGAAGGGCTCCGAAGTGATATCGGAACGGGAGGCGAGGACTGCGTCGAGCGAGAAGGTGAACTTGAGGACGAGGAGCAAAGAGATGGTCATGGAGAAGAAGAAGGCAAGCCATCCACCCCTCCTCCAGAGGGAGGTGAGATGGTCGACGTCGGTCTCTGAAGAGAGACCACTGTTGATGCCGCCGAATGCGACTATGCCAATGACGCCGAGAACTACGATAATCGTGCCCTAGAAGACGGTCAGAACAACGGGAGGGACGGAGAGAGCGATGACTGACATATATATCTGTTTGGGTAACTGGTGTTCCAACCAAAAATCTAGCAAAAAGGAAATTGAAGATGAGCGATGTGGAGCCAAGAGGGGCGACGTATTCTGGGTGGGGATGCGTGAGCGACGAATGGATTACGAGGGGTAGAGGACTCGCCGGCTCGCATGTAATCCAAGGCAAGTGTGCTCCCTATGAGCTGCGACAAGACGTAAAGGGACATTCCCAAGAGCCATAGTGGTCGCCCACAGTCTCGCCGACGAGCAGACTTGGGGATGGCACTCGTGCGGACCTGTGGAGCGTCAAGAGGGCGGTGCGGCGAAGTTTGGGGACTCACATGATCGAGTTTCGTGAGATTGAGACCTGCGGCGTTGAGGACGGATGCGAGGAGGATGATGGCGAGTCCGATGATGAAGGCGACGACGGGGCTGTGGTTGCTCGCTGAGGTCGCCATCGTGGTGGCCCGGAAAAGAAAGACTCCTAAGCGATGCGGCCGAGTTTGGCTTTATCATGGCATCCGTCGAGAGACCCCCCCTCGTGTCCAACCTCGTTCTCCCCGTCGAGCTCGACAACGCACTCTTTCTCCATGTCCTTGCCACAGACCCAGCTCAGGTCCTTCCTCCGGGAAAGTCTCTCCTGTCTGCCATGTCCCGCTCACGGACCGCTGACGAGGACACAAAGGCGCCGCTACACAGCAAGGTCGAAGACATCGTACACAAGGCTTTCTGGGACAAGGTGCGACGCTCACCGCTCCCACCATCCGCATGCGGCTGAGGTTCATGCAGGTCGTAGACACCCTCTCCAATCCAGAGCCATCTGCTCAGCTTCCCCGCATCAAGTTGCTCTACGGTGACCTCCATGATGCACTTTCGCCTCTCCTTCCGCCCAACCACCCCGTGTTGGTCACATTGTCCAGCCCCCTCTCTCCCACGTCTTCTCCCTTGGACTCTGCCCTCATGCATCTCCGCGAGATTTTGGCTAGTCTCCGGCAACGTTGCGCCCCGGTTCGTGATCCCGAAATCGCGGCCCTTCAACAACCGCTCGATGACCCCCCTATTCGATCGTCTCATCCCGTCGCACTGGCCACGCTAGTAGCCGAGACCATCAGAAACATTCTCAGGCTCTCCGAGATCATGAAAGACGATCTTTCCCAGTTCGTCCTGGGGAGCATGACGGAACAACAGCTCAGGTCCGTTGTCGCGAAACAGGCCCAGACAACAGAGCGAGAGATCGTGACCGACATTTGGCATCGAGATGGAATAATACAAGCGTGGGCGTCTTGGCTGGACACGCTACAGCCCCCTGCCCAGCTGATCCCCATTTCTGTGGAACCCGGTTTCTTGTGGATCGTGCGTGTTGTCCAGGCTCTGGGTTCGTCTTCGCCTGTCTCTTGCCCCCTTCCATCGAGAACCATCCAGATTTCTCCGGCCGCACCCCCGGGTCATGACATCAATGAAACAACAGAGTCTTCCACACCGAATGTCAACACACTTCCACCCGTATTTTTCTTCTCAGCTCCGACCCTTTTGAAGATACAAAACTATCTACAGGCGCTCGTCATTGCTGCCTCCTTGCGTATTCTCACACGTCTTCCTGCACCCACTCGCTCCGACACTCCTGATCCCGATTCATTCATGTCTCGCGTTTGGACACTTCTCCGTGCCGAGATTTCTGGAGAACCAGACGCAAGCGACACCAAACTCGTTAACCTCGCTGACGAGGTCGTGCGGGCGCGGACACAAGCGTCCATTTCGTCTTCTTCGCCAGCTTCACTGTCCAAGGAGGACGAAGCAATGCTGCGTGCAGCCGTCGACCGGACACTTCGATACGAAGATCCAGTGTACAAGCTATTGCAGCGTCGTCTGCTGACAGAGCTTTCCGACGTGCTCGTGAAACGCCGTCAGGGGGACGCTGCTCGGGACGCCGCACGCGCTGGGCCGGCGACGTTACGGACAGGGAGGGATGGGGAACGGGCGGGGAAGCGACCGAGGCTTGTACTCGATCCGGAGGACATGGACGAATCGCGGACTCCGTCCCGTGGTTCACCGCGGATAGTCACAGATGTGAAGGGATTCGAGGATCCTGTGTTGAGCCGAGCTGTGGCAGAGGTGTTTGAACAGGTGGATAGTTGCTTGGAATGGGTGGAGAGGGTCTGGGGCGATGTCGTCGAGACGGGCAACGTCAGTTCGCCGAGGAAGAGTGACCCATAGAGCAAGTATAAGTATTATGATTCTGAATCGGGTTTGACGGTATGTAGACAGTAGAGTCTCTGAGTAATGTAAGTTAGCTCAAAGCAGTAGTTCAGTCATAGAGGGCGCCAATTTGGTTCGACCACAGTCACCACTACCGTTACTACCAAGTTACCTTGCCTTTGGTCGACGCAAAAAGGTCGCGATGGCACCACCAAGGCGAACGGATCCAAATTACATGGATATAGACTCGGATTCCGACATATCATTGCTAGGGGATGACGAAGTTCGCGCCCGTGGCAAAGGCAAAGGCAAAGGCACGGACAAGCGCAAGAAAGACAAGGCAAAGAGCAAAGCAAAGGACGTACGCCTCCTTTCACGCTACCTCCAAGCTTCCGGCTGATCTCTCCATCCAGCAAGCGTATACATGGGAGGCATCCTACACGCGCTCATGGGACACTGTGCAGGAGGACGAGGCTGGTAGCTTGCAAGGGGCGGTCGACGGCCTGATGGCGAGGAGTAGACGGCGAAGGCACGCACACCGACTCTATCCTCTCAACGTTCCTCACCGTGTTCGCTAGACTACTCGCGCCAGCTGCGGCCATTCGACGCACCATCATCCGACATCTCATCCTCCTGCTCGATCTGTCAGCGGCCATGATGGACCGCGACATGCGCCCAACTCGGTTCCACCTCTCCCTGCAGTACACGCGCGAGTTTGTCGTGGAATGGTTTGACCAGAATCCCCTCGGTCAGATCGGCGTCGTTGGTATGCGCGGTGGCATCGGCGAACGCATCGGTGAAATGTCGGGTAAGGTCGTGCCCCAATTTGCGGCATTTCCGTTCACGCTCGTTTTTTGCAGGTAATCCGCAGGACGTGCTCAAGTCGCTCAGTGATCGTACGAAACTCGAACCTGCCGGTGAGCCGAGCTTGCAGAATGCGATCGAGATAGCACGGAGCAGTATGAGGTGAGCGTGCTTCTCCGCCGCTTCCTGTTCGATTCTGAGAGCTGCAGTCATCTCCCCACCCACTCGTCGCGCGAAATTCTCATCATCTTTGGCTCGCTGACGACCTGCGACCCGGGAAACATTCATGACACGCTCGACGCTTGCGTGAGGAACAAGATTCGAATATCTGTGGTCGCCTTGGCGGCTGAGATGAAGATATGTAGAGACATGTGTGAAAAAACAGGCGGTGGGTCGATGGCGATGGATCAGTGTTGTTTCACTTCTCATGAAATAGACAGGCCAGTTTGGCGTAGCAATGAACGAGGGGCACTTTAAGGACCTGCTGTTCGAGCTGGTGCCCCCACCAGCCCAACGAGCCGTGGCCCGCGCCGGTGCAGGAGGTGCGAACCCTGCCGCGGACTTGATGATGATGGGCTTTCCGACGCGCCTCCCCGACTCGTCGCCACCGAGCCTATGTGCATGCCACTCGGACATGAAGGGCGAAGGCTTCCTCTGTCCGCGGTGTATGGCCAAAGTGTGCGACGTGCCGACCGATTGTGACATTTGCGGACTGATGATCGTGAGTTCGCCGCATCTCGCGCGAAGTTATCATCACTTGTTTCCCGTCAAGCCCTATGAAGCTGTGTAAGTGGTGGTCTGTTTTACGATGTTGATTGCTTTTGTTGAACCGAGGTTTGCAGGACGTCGGTGGAGGAAGTGGGAGAGCGACCGGGCGATTGTCATGCATGTGGGCGTGCATTTCCAGCGACGCCATCGACTGCGCCTACTTCGGAGGGCATCAGCCCGTTGAGTCGGTATCGGTGTCCAGACTGCAACCATGATTTCTGTGCGGAATGCGACGTGTTTGTCCACGACGTGGTGCATTGCTGTCCAGGGTGTGGCAAATAGTACAGGGGTTATTTAATTAGTGAGCGTGGTTTCTTCACCTCTACGATGTACATTCTCCCCCCCGCATACTCGTTTTCTGCTTCCTGTTACCCCAGCGTCAGTGCTGGCACCAGAACCCGTGGTCGGAACTACTCTACGCTCCACAACCGTCTCGAGACAGGTACGTACGAGTTCTACAGCGACTGTGATCTGAGAGTTGCTACTCGGTCTGCGAGCTCAAGGGCTGTAGAAAGGATCAGCATTACTTTGGCTACACCCCTCACAAGTGGCGAATGCTAGTAGAGAACATGGCGGCTGGTGCCAGCGAGTTCATCGACATCGTGTCACGGTAACATCTTGATTTTCTTGGTGCAGTTGGGTTATTGTCAATGATGTCGGGAGACGGGGGAAACTGCCGCGTGCCAGATGGTGGTGTCTGGCACAGTCTGTGTTCGTGCTTCCGACACTCCAAATGAATTTGGTGTTTAGGTCTACGTCTTGACAAGCATCGAGCATCTTTGGAGGTACGTACGATGACTCCGAAACGCGGGCGACCGGCCTCGTGCAACAGTAAGGATGTTTGGCGCGTGCCGGTGCTCGCATTGTCCTGGATCCATCGGCGCCAACGCGACGTGGAACGCCCTCTCCACTCACCTCACACACTCGACGCGATCGCCGCCATTGCAGCACGCTTTCCGGCAGAATTTTATCCACCAGATGCAGGAAGCGGCGCGGATTTCAAACTTGGCTCTCGCGCGGGAAGGGTGATGAGCACGATGCACAGCGGCGCTGGTTCCGAGGATTCGTCGCGCCCGATGCTGCAGGTCATCGATGCTGCGCCATTACATGGTCCGTGTCCGACGAGGGGGTCGTGATGGAGCCCACATGGGCTGGTCGTTATTCACTAGTATAATAGTACTTGGTAATGGGCATGGGGTGACGTTGACTGGATGCTGCGGTTGTGGAGTAAACCGGCAAACGAGGGTGTCGTTGGGTTCTGGGTTTTTGCCTTAGCGAGCCGATTCTCGACCTAATTCGGTCTCTCCACTAGCACTCCTCGACACCCGGACAACGACAACGGCGACGACGACGACAGCGAGGACAATGTCCACATCGCTCTCACCGCACCCCGATGTGACAGTACTGCCCTCGCTCCCGCCTTCCCCCTCATTGCTAGATGAAGTTTTCAGTCACCCGCGTCCATGGAGCGTCCGCCTCGAGGATTTCGACTGGCAGCGTTCACGGCGGTCCTCGCCAGGGTCTGTGGGCAGCCATCCCAAAGGAAAGGTGAGGCAGACAATAGACGAGGTTGAAGAAGAAGACGAGGAACATTGCGTGAGCCCGCACGAAGCCTACCCTCCCATGAACGACGAAGCTGCCGAGACGCAAAGAGTCGAAGAGGTACGTGCGCGACCGCCCATCCCATCCAGATCTCTCTTATACCCGCTCCTTTACTTCTTCGAACGGCATTCACATATGCATCCGGAGCGTCTGTCGTCCACGTTCCACCAGCGCGCTGACGATCTTTTTTTCTTTCTTTTCGGTGATGAACAGACACTCAAGCGTTGGGAACTTGCTGAACGAAAACGCCGGAAATCAGTCCGAGAATCCGTGCATTACACTTCTCCCCCTTCCCTCCTCTCCAGCGTCACCCGTACCGCCAGCATCGTTCTCTCAGGCCGGTCCTCCATCGGGACCTCCGTAGGCCCGGGCAACACCCGCTCCTTCAAGTCGCACGAATCCGTCGACGTCGCGCGCGAGGGGTACAATGTCCCCCTCGATGACATCAACCACACCCACGCGTCTAGGGACGTCGCAGTGCACTCGCCCAGCCCCGAGCGCAACACGAGTTTGGACGCGTCCACGGGAACGCGCATCTCAGAAAACCCGTTTGTACACCCCTCCGAGCGCACGCGCACACCCACGCCCTCGCTCGCTCCTGGCACGCCCACGCCGATGCACATGCCACCGCCTTCGCCCTCCCCGTTTGGAGACACACACGCGCAGCAGGCTGTGCAGGGAGATCTGCCGACGCGCGTCAGCGCCGAGAGCAAAACGCACGCGGGCAGGCGGTCTTCGGCCAGTAGGAGATCCCTTCATCCGCCACCTCGCCCACTCGGGCTTCCTGCCCCACCGGAGGACAGACCACACACGGCGCCGCTCCAACCGACACCGAAACCTGTCCTTCGGCCGCCGCCGCGCGGAGATCCGGAAGAGAGACAGGAGGTCCGGTGGTGGCATGACTGGTTGTGTGGGTGCGGCGAGGGTCCCGATCGGGGAGGCGACAATCAGGTACGTGGGGTAGCAACGACGTCGTCCTGGCCCACATTCATCTCTGCGTCGTCACACAGGCTGGTCGTACGAATCCGTTTGAATAGTTTGGTTGCGATGGGGGGCACGTCACTCGTTCTCACTTCTCCATATACTATCCATCCTTTCTGCGCACAATCACTATCATAGGACCCGTACATTATACTTATAGCGCTTTTCAGCGTGCGCCTTGTCCTTCCTTCGTTCTTCTCCACTTTGCATACCCTGCTTATTGTTTATTCCCTTATGCCTTTTCAGCGCATCACAACAGACATTATTATGAGGAGAATAAATATCGCATTGTAAATTCTAGAGGGTGACAAAAAAAATCGGTACGAGTCGAGGTCAAGGGTTGGCGTTGCGGGAATAGGGAACAACTAAAGTGCATGGCTATCATTAACACGAGGGTCCAAAAGGCACCTAGTATCGGTCGTAATGTCTCGTTATGTTCGTGGTCATCAAGTCCAAAATGGACACGAAGCAAATGTTATTCAGCGGAAGGAAATCGTACCAGCCTGGGCTGCAGAGTTGTTACATCTGCCTCCTCGGTGCTGTCAGGATTCTCTTCGACGACCTAGAAAGAGAGCCACGAAAAAGGTTCTTCAGCGGACCGTGAGCGGGAATAACATAATCGGAAAACGGACTTGTGTGGGTTTGTTGGCTACGTCACCGGTCCCACTGCCAGAACTACCATCGCTGATGACGGTCACCACCCCCTTTTCCACAGGGGCAGCGGGAATCACGACTTCCGCTGGTGAAGGCGAACCGCTACGCGTTTGGTTGAGTCCGGCTTCAGTCATGGAGTCGCGTTTCCCAATGGTTCCACGTTCAACATCAACATCCGTGCCTGTAGCAGTGGGAGCACCTATATCGTTTTCTGGACGGCGGGCGTATAATACCCAGTCGGGTAGAGTTACGCCGGTTCTTGTACGGGTCCACGTATAGGTAAGGGTGGCAGTGCGAGAGTGAACCCCCCTTCCCAAGTTGAAGAACGGGATGGAGAGACCATCTGCGATGAAGTGTGATGCCGGTTCTCGCACGAAAGACGGAAATAATACATACGGATGATGATGGAACCAAGTACTACGAATGATACGATGGGCTGGATCATTGCAGCAAGCAACTGCGCTTGGTTAGCTGGTGGATTCGCGGGTACTGGCAGGCGTTCAAGAGCCAAGGCAGAAACGAAAACCGCACTGACACCCATCTATACATGAAGGCACACAGGGTCATCAATGTACCCCAGAACAAGGAGGAGGTACGTACAGGGCCTATGGAAAAGAATATGAGTACTAGATCATCGTACACAAGATTGCGTGGGCATACCAAAATGTCCGGCAAATAGCGCTTCCTTCCAGGACGTGATCTCGGGTACCCACTTGTAAAGTAAAAGTAGAGGGGGGATGCGTCGAAGGACAAGTATTGAAAGCACCAATGCGACCAATCGCCACGGAGTAAGCCCCAGTTCCGGCGAATTGTACGAATCAAAAGGGAGCCAGGCACCAATGTAAATGAAGCAACCACAGTTCAGAACATAATCAATCACGGATGAAAATGAATCATCTGCCGTCTGGACATTGAAGTGGCCATCCCATGAGATCGCACAGCCTTTCAAAGGGTGAGACTTGACATGCTGCAAAACTGCAAAAACCCTCTGACCTGCTGCGAAGGATGCCAAAAGATCATCAACACCGATGGAACTGGCCACACCGATTGTGAATATAGAGAGCGCCAAATACTGCGCAATGTACGACTCGCGATCGATAAAGCCCTTGCGCTGACTAAGTTTCATCAATTTAGAGAATAGTAACCCTGTAAAAAAGTAAGCTAAAATACTCTCGCGTAGTGAATAGCAACTGACCCAGAACAGCGCCAAGAACTGTGCCCAGGATAACTTGATCTGTACCATGCAACCAAATCAGAAAGTTGATGGCGAACTTCCGACATTGACCAGCTTACACAACCACCCAATGAGGAACCATTTTTCGATGGCCACGCGGGTTGAAGTTTCAACAGTCAGATAGATTGCAATACTGAGAAACGGGTATGCCAGACCATCGTTCGCCGCAGATTCGGCTGAAAGAATCCGACGAATGTCCACGGGAACGTGTTTAGTAGCAAATACCCCGCCTAAACAGATAATCGGGTGAACGCCAGGTTGAGGTAGGGGAAGTAAGGGAGACGAACGAGTGATGGCAGCACAAGTAACTGGATCAGTTGGAGTGAGGCAAGCAGCAATGCAAAGTGCCGAGACGGCGTCTAGTCCAGGGAAGAGTGCATGTAAAATCGCTATAGGACAGGATAAAGTGGTGTTCATGTGGTAGATACTGTAGGTTGAGAGACGTACCAGAGACGACAACCCAGCCGAAAGCCATGGTAGGGACAACCATGATGAGCAGACTTTTCGCATGTTCTTTCATGTAAGCACATGGTAATTCTACCCCCACAGCGAATAAACCAGTGGCAAGAACAACCCGCGTGATCTCGAGGGTAAACATGTTCTCCTGAGAGCCGCCCCAGGCTCGAGGATCAAAGACATTGGCTATGTAAGGGCCAATAATGACACCGAATCCAGTGCCAAGGACGACTTCATTGATGTACAGCTAAAGATGGTTTAACTGGAAAGATAAGACTACGACAGCAACAGGAACAAACCGTTTCCTTCACTAGGAGGGACACCGTAGAAAACTAAACGACGCACGGTGAGCTTAGAGGTCACGTATGAATGGTGAGGCGGAATGATCCCTTGCATTGCATGGGGGTGTTCGGCTCGCAGCGGCGCAAGGGAGAGAATCCAGGTCAACAGACTTACCAGGACAACGAAACCACCGAGACAGATGTACGCCAAACTTGGCGCAGATACCTGCGATTTTCAGCGAGTTTGTTTGTTTCATTAGGGGGAGAAATGGAAAACGGACTTGCAAGAGATCTATAGTCATTGTAAGTGAATCGGACTGTCTGTGGGAGAGAGGACGAAACAGACTGCTTTTGAGCGGGAGATTCGTCATACCCAGGGTTCCCACGGAACGGTCTGAAACGGTCCTCACGTGTGAGGACCGTTCTGCGTGCACGTGGTCCTGAGCCACCTCCTGAGTCACGCGCCCAGCTGGGGGAGATTTTCGTTAAGGTCGAAAACGGCTGGCGGGATGTTGTGCGCCACAGCTGTGCTGCGCCTACGACGACCGATAGGACCGTCGGGGGACCGTTCGTCTCTCCTGCACACTGCTGCCGTCGGACGGGCAACCCCATTGGTGGCTCGAAGGGAAAGACAGCGAGCAATTTATTCGATCCGAGTCAGTACTAGCGTGTATGTACAGACGAAATGCAATGATTACCGGCCAAAAGGTAGAGTAATACCCTCTGAACTTGAAGCTCGAGGGGACGGTGGGACATGAGGACGGAACGGGAACACGAGGACGGAATGGGGACACGAACTAGAAGCAAAAGCACGGCACAAAAAAAGGAGATGACGAAAAGAAGAGACAGCAAGAGTATGTGAAGACGATGCGAAAATGCGGCACTTCACTGGCAGGAAGGGCCCCGAGCCTCAGACTGGAGGTATGCGCTGCGCAGCCACTCTCTGCTGTCGTCCTCGGGCGGAAACTGTAACCGCTCGGCGTTTTCGTGTCAAGCTCGTAGTCGGGGAAGAGACGGAATCTGATCACGTTGTTGTTGAACGTGCGGATGCGAGATGCGAGAAGTCGGACGAAAGCCACTGTCTCCATGGTGGGGGTGGGAGCGGGCTCAGTGCTGGGCATGCAGTAGTGCTCGTATGTGTCTGGCAGGGTCACATAGAAGGCTTGAGGGTGGAACGTCTTGCCCGCAGTGAAGACGCCGTGAGGCCGAGGCCACGGGGCACCTCATCGACCTTCGAAACCTGTTTAACACCATCGCTACAGTACACCCTCTTGTGGTTGAGCGAGGAGCCCTCCGGGCCAGGGTGCATAATTGTCTGGCAACGGGAACAGGTCTGTGCCTTGCGAGCCTATTTTCGGACGCCAGGGTGAGCGGGAGCAGTGATGGTAAATGAACGTTATCTCCATTAACGGCCCATGGAAAGACTCAAATCTGATGCAATCAGACCTTGGACGAACTATTTATGCGAAAAGACCCACCGGTTGGGGATGGGAGGTGTTGTGGGTTGACCTATACGGCGAGGGACAACCAGTGAATGAAGACCATGCACTACGGCAAGAGGCGAGGCGCCCGACATCGTGTTCTTTATGATGTACATATGCCTACGAAAAAATGACTGTTGATGCCCAATGTGAGATGAAGCAAAGAGGGTCGTCACCACACACCTTCGTTTTGGAGTGAACGATAGGTTCCAATGGCCTCGGCTTTGGGGAGACTTAATGGTGAAGAAACTAGCGCGATCTTGGTGGAAGTCCTTGGTCGGAGTCGATCCCGGGGGTACATGGAGACGCCGATGTGACACGGAGTACTCGTCGATGGTGTGTATGAGGATGGTGGCGTGTCCGAGTCGGAGGTGGTGGGGGGAGTAATGAACACGGGTTTGGGGAGGTGCGCTTGCTCGCTGCCCCTGGGTAGGAAATTTCCGGCGTCCGACCCCGACCCCTGGGTAGCTTCTCGGCTCGCCACCCCTGGGTATGACCAATCTTCCTTTTGAGCCGCATCATTCCCGATACGGTAGTAGAGGGTTTATGGGGCCTGGTTCGAGTTCCATTTTGCAGGGAATTGCAAGAATCCGTCTTTGTGTTTATTTATATTTACGTTGTTTGCCTTTTGCGTTCACCGCTCGGCAGCTTGCCGTCCTTGTTCTCTAGTCTTGCTGACATGAAATGTACCGAGCGGTGACCCCTCGTTTCCCTGGATTGACCTCTGGATTGACCTCTTGCTCAACACCCTCCATGTGGCTCGACGGATGGCTTGTTCGTGGGCACTTCGACGATACAGTAGGCCGTTGCCTTGTCTCCCCTGCCCTCGCTTTGCTCTGTGTTGTATGATCTTAGGTCACTTGTGCTGTTGTTATTCAGGCTGATTTCTGTGGGACTTGCTTTACAGCAGATGTCCCCGTCGATGTTGCAGACATCGAGTGTGATGTTGTTGTTGGTTGTGAGTGGACTTCTATGTACCACTGCCTCATTATTGGTGATCGAGCAGCTGCTGAGCTTGCCGGGTGATCTTCCCGTGAGCTGTGGGGTGTTGTCCTTTGTTCTTCCCTCTCGGTGCGAGGAGTCTTCAATCAGTTTCTGGAAGTTTTTCCAGCAAGCCTGCCTCTGATCAAGATTCAAGATGAGGTGTTAGGTTTTGTCTCTTCTGTTTCCACGCTGCATGCACTGCGGATTCATATTCTTGGGGCTGTCTGCCAATTTATGTATCACAGTGCCCGCTCTCAGGTGAAACGACCCAAGGCCACTGCTTCCTGGTGTGCTCTAGGGGATCGTCAAGGCAAACAACCTAA
>JBBPNE010000577.1:0-17236 GCA_038090735.1 Xerocomellus amylosporus | reverse complement strand
CGTGAAGAGCTGCGTGCACGCTATATGAATCGTATTGGTGCTGACGCTCGGGATCCCGATATGCTTCTCTTCCTTGACACGTCGTTTCTCAAACACGGTCGATCTGGCAAGCGCTCCGTCCGAGGCACGCGCTACTCCATCCTCCCAGCGCTCACTCTCGACGGCATCATTGCATACGATATCGTCGAGGGCCGCGTTAGCGTCGACCGCTTCCTGCGGTTCCTCAAAGACTACGTGGTGCGTTGACGGTTACTCGGGGTCGTCGTCTTCGTCTTCGTCGATCTTGACTTCGTCGTAGATGCCGTTCACTACGCCATATCCCGGTCCTCGGAGCGTTCTCGTGATGGACGACTGCGGTGGTCGTCACTCGGAGGTCCGCGAGTTTGTCGAGGATATGTATCGTGCGTGAGCCCCCCGGCATGCGGGTTGTACCGCCCCGCTGACGCGTTCTTTTGCAGTATGCAAGCTCATCTGTCTTCCACCTCGTTCGCCCGGGTATAACCCTGTCGAGGACGCCTTGTCGACTGTCGAATGCTATTTGCGGCATAGTGATACGGATGGACCTTTGGCGATCGTTCGTGCTTGTCAACGTATTACTCCGGATCAAGCGGCGGAATATTTCAGAGCGTCGGGCTATATATGATTGATTCGTACGTGGCGGCATGTAGCTAGAATGAATGAAAGTACACTCTGGTGTTCATGGGGTTCTTCCCGACTGTCGTTTTGTATCTCACAGACTTGTGAAAACCGCAGCAAGGGGTTGCAAACAAAAAAGAGGATAAGTAAGGGTGAGACGTGAGTACTGTACTGTATCGACGCGTATAAAGGGGGATTAAAAGGGGAGAAGGTTGCTGGCGCCGCGCAGGGCGATTTGTCCACCGAAACGGAGCGTCTGAGTACCTCCGGGAAAGTATGCGAGTACGTAGGACACCAGAGCGACGACCTGAGGCCTAGGATCAGCGTGAACGAACGGGGAGGGAACGGGGAGAGCGACCGACCTGGACGACGCCGGCCAACAGCGCGCCTAGCTGTGAATGTGCCTGCGAACGAGCGTAAACGGGTCATTGTGATGGACGTGCGCGGAGGGTGCTTACCCCGAGGGCAAAGTAGAGGGTGAGACCCAAGCTGGCAAAGTAGACGGCCGAAAAGGGTAGTCGTTCTTTGGACACCAGGTGTTTGACGTGGTTTATGGGTCCGATGAGCACCGAGAAGCTGCGGATGTGGTTAGTGGTTAGTCGCGGCGAGGGGGGAGGACTAGACTTGCCCGACCATGACGAGGAGACTTCCCATGCTGCGAAAGGTGAGATGGGGACAAGAGAGGGACAGAGCAGGCGAACCTGAATGCGAGGGCAAACTTGGCGGGGCGTATTGGGAGCCAAGGGAGACCGAGAAAGGCGAAAAAGAAGCATACGCAGGCTCCGATGATGCATGCGCCGAAGCCGAGCAATCTGTGGGGGTCGGTTTCGAGCGACGGGGGATGGCGGGGGGACGTACCTCTCCCATCGGGATAGTGCAAAGTAGGCTTCGTCTTCGTTGGAGCGCTCTGTGGATCGGAGGGGGACATAGTCGCCCGCGACGGCGTTGTAGAAGCGCG
This sequence comes from Xerocomellus amylosporus, assembly GCA_038090735.1. Classification (NCBI taxonomy): domain Eukaryota; kingdom Fungi; phylum Basidiomycota; class Agaricomycetes; order Boletales; family Boletaceae; genus Xerocomellus; species Xerocomellus amylosporus. The sequence goes on along the minus strand of JBBPNE010000577.1, from coordinate 15,642 downwards.
AGAACGGGTTGGAGGGTTGGGTCGTTGGCTGGGCCTCCTGGGAGTCGTCGGTCACGCCGCGAGCCCAGCGGAACTGGGAGAGGTTGTTGCGGAAGGACTGTTCGGCCATGGTGGTCGCTGTTACTGCGGGTCGTAGTTAATAATCTAGCTTGTCATGGACCGCTTCCGAGTCTGGTTCGCTGCGCACGGCGGATCGTTCCATCCTTTGGTGGTGCTCACGTCTCAAGGCATCGCTCGTTTTCCAGCGCGTCGACCGCCCTTGACATGTAATTGACAGCGCCGTTTGGGATATCCGTGCTCGCTCCAAGGCTCGACGACGACACCACCATCGTCACCTGTCCTTTTTCTCTCGTCGTCACCAAACACGCCTCGTCCCAGGCCCTCAGATCCCTTCTCGGCCCCGACGCACACGCCTCGCTCGATACCTGGTCCGAGCGCCAGCTGATCGCCTCCTACCTGTCTTTCCACCACCTGTGTCCGGAGCACCTCGTGCCGCACACCTCTCAAAAAGCGTTGCGACATTTTCCGTACATCCACTCTCTTCCCTCGGCCGCGGACCTTTTGACCCCGCTCCATTTCACCACGACCGAGCACGCGATCCTCCGCGGTACGAATCTCTATGGTGCGACGCTGGATCGCGAACGCGATTGGCGCACCGAATGGGTGCAGTGTCGGTCTCTCGTGCAGGGCGTCAACCCCGCATGGGCCGATGCGTTCACCTGGTTCGTCCATCCTCTTTCGACGCTCGCGATCCCAATTGTTCACGCGTGCGATTTAGGGACATGTACGTCACCGCCTCGACCCATCTCTCGTCCCGTGCATTCCCTTCCTCCATTCTCTCCCCCAACCCCTCGCTCGTGTCCACTCCATCCACCCATCCCGTCCTCATTCCCGGCGTCGATCTGTTGAATCACAAACGTGGACAACCTGTCTCTTGGATCGTTTCCTGTCAAGACCCCGCTCAAGATACATCCAACACAGTCTCCATCGTCGCACATCCAAAACTCGACGCCGACGCCGACACAACATCGCCTCTGATTCAAGTGTTCAACAACTACGGTCCCAAACCCAACGACGAGCTCATCCTTGGCTATGGTTTTTCCCTCCTAGATAATCCAGACGACACGATCACCCTTCAGATCGGTGGTTCAGCGACACCGCAAAAATGGGTCGTCGGCCGACACGCCCAACACGTCGACGGTCTTTGGTCCGAAATCCGAAACATGATCGCGAACGGGGTAAGCGACTATGAATTCGAAGACGATCTCGAAACCGCAGCCGTGTTGTCGGACATGGTTCAGGCCAAACTGGACGGCATCAAGACCGTGGCGGACGTGCGACAGAGCCACGAGGTTCGACCGGCTGTCAGAGTCATGTTAGAGCACTATATCGCGGGTAGGCCTCTTGGCCTCTTGTCCGTCGTGTGTGTCTTATGTCTCTGCCCAGGGCAAAGGGAAATTCTAGAGTCAATCTTGGAATTCTTGGACGAAAAACGACAGGCAGCGATCGAAACTGCGAGAGAACAAGGCATCGATCTTATATTTAATGAAGATGACGATTAACTGTTCTTTGAAATGACATGTGTTCTCGTCGTCGCTCTCGACTGGGCGAGCACACCGATTGACGGTTCATGTGTCGACTCGACAAAATTCGCGACAGACGCAAACGACAAAAAAATTGAGAGCGTTCATCTGGGACATTTCGACCGCATCGCCAGGTACCTCAAGGCCTCACGTCCCCCGGGCCACAAAACACACCCGGCAAGGTTGTCTGCAAGAATCGGATCAATCCAGCGATTCTCGAACCGTCATCACTTCATTTATCCGGATCAATGTGCATTACTTGAATAAACTGGTACTGACTCGGACAGTGGACTTTTTTCTCTCTTGCTACCGATGGAACCTACAACATCATGGCTCGTGGAGGGTATAACACCAACGTGTTCCGGCTGGCGGGCATACCACTTGGACTAGGGGAGATGCATGCGTGTCAACTTTTACCCTTGTCGCCCATATCTGTCACTTGCTCGTCCAAACAGGATCGGAAACGTTGCAGACGCCACGGCTATCCAGAGTATACAGGGTCATCAAAGTACTCGCCACTTTAGATTAAATCATGCAATATACACAAGTCTACAACAGGTATCTCCCCCGATGAGGGTCAATCAACAAAAAAAAAGTGCTCCCAGGGACTCCATCGCTCCGGTATCGTACAACAGGTGAGAGAATAGTTGGTCGGAAACCCCACAAGGTTTACTTCTTCTTCGACCCCTTGTTACCCTTGCCTTTTGCAGGGGGAGACTCGGGACTCGTCTCCGTTGCTTTGCTCTGGAACGGTCTTAGTCAGAGCATCGTAGTGAGATAGACGGTTTGAACTAACGGCAGGGGGAGAAATGGCACCCTTTGAGGGGGGCGCGGGCTTAGCTTCAGCGCCGCTGGCAGGTGCTGAGTGGAGGGCACAAAGGACAGGGTCAGCATCGGTCCTGCGGTAGTGCAATCAAGCAGAAACGACCTACCAGTCTTGGTGGCCTTCTTGGGCATCTCGTTTCAGTGGGGAGAGGTGAGAAGTGGGTGGTAGCCTGGTAGACCCGACTCGGAACGAGAGGATGCATTTATGTCTCTTCATCGTCCTGCCCTCAGCTTCGGTCGGCTCCGCACCACAGCTCCCAGAGTAGATATTCCGAATAACGAGGAAACGTCTTGAGTCAGTCGACAATCCCCACCAATGAGATACCAGCTTGATTATGCTCTTTGGGAACACTGTCAATCGAACTCCGTCAAAAATGATCGACGCGATACTGCGGAGAATCGCGAGATGAATAGAGCGCTCCGTCTTATCCTCCCAACCGAAAGCTCTGTCCTTATCGTGAAACGAGACTTGCGTGACGGAATTGCTCAGAAAGGGTACGTTGATCATGGAAACCTTGAAAAACACGGTCAAACCTGTACGGTGCCTTTACCGCGATGGGCAACATTATGTGCTCATCGGTAACAGCAATGGTGATAAATCAGACCATTGTGTTTCTTGATAAAGGAAACCCACCAATCGCGAAAGGCCTCGTGCGTCCAGGAGGATATAGTAATACGCCAGCGCACCTTTGCAATTCCGGAAGCATTCCCTGGAATCCCTGTGACCTACTTATCTTCAGCGTAAGAACGGGTCTTGACCGGTGAGCTAATTTGGCCACCGGCCACACCCAGGATCCCCTGGCACGAAACGAGCCAGACGGGACAACAAGCAGTGCATTTCCAGACAGCCGTGTTGTTGATCCTGACTGCCAAATTACGAGACGCGTGGTATTCGCCGCTCTATTGTCAAACGACATCGTGAACTATCTGTAATTTAATTCTGACGGAGTTAAGGAGGCCACTTCAAAGAGTGCATGCATATATCAGTTTCTCGATGATTCTCCGAGATAAGCTGATACAGTTGAGAAGTACAATTGAATTATCGGCTAATAGGAACTGGTGTACGGAACGTACCGTGATTCTTCGTTATGACGCCGTCATCCGACCCATACTCTGGACCAGGGGGGCATAAGCCAATTAGACGATGTTCTGTCGGTTTACGTCCAATGGCTAGTTAGCTCGAAGCACTGTCATCTGCGGTACGCCTCTTCCTCCACTCTCGAAGGCCGTTCTGGAAGCAATCCCAATCCACCCCATCGACGACCCAAACAAAAGTCACACCTCCGGACGAGACCGTGTGAGCATGCGCTATTTCAACGACGAGAATCGCATACCCAGCTCCTTCTCCACTTCTTGGTTCCTCGATTCGTCATCGAAGAAAAGCTATTTTCCAGGGCAGGCGTTAACAACGCTTACGCAGTTCGATATGGTAGCATCTTACCATCTCACTATATGGTATACCGGTGATCTTGTGAAGTTGTTTGAAATGGGCAATCTTGGATCCGGGATATATCTCCAGGTGATCGAAAAAATGAATTGCGGGCAGTGATTCAACCCTGTTTGTATCAGGGACGTTGGTGGTATCTTTTCCAACCGAAAAAGACGGAGGAATTTTGATACATCGGAGAGCCTCTCGGGCGCTTGTCGCAGTAAGACCACTGTCATCGTTTCTCCTGTGGAGCTGACTCACAGTTTGGCCGCAGACGTTCTCGATGCAGCTGCGATAGCGACCCCTGGCATGCTCTTCAATGCACGCAAGATCTCTGGGACGTCCTCGTAAAACTCTACTCTCTTCGGATCGTTGGCGCTGTCATAGACGACTCCAGTGAGGGCGTCCTGCTTCAAGGGTGGTCGTACGTGGGTATCTATCCAAAACTCCCATAATGTGAAGCTTGGAGTATGAGTCGGTCGACAATGTGTGCGCACTGCGAACGTGACACGTACTCCAAGTCAAAGGCGATCAACTGCGGGAATCGTCCATCGTCCATATTTTTTCGATCCAGAGACTTTGACAGGTAACCCGACCGCTGATGGGCACTCTCCGAGAAGGATGGTTTTGAGACCGACCGTGCACGATCAAGTTGGCGCGGCGCGCCGCTACGGCGGCCCAAACGGCTCGGAGTTACCATACGTAGCAAGTTCGATCAGGTCGACAACACGTACACGTCACGGTCGAAAGAAGGAGCTGCTCGTTCACGACTTGTACGTGTTATACTCGCATTCACTCAACGGCGCCGAATCTGCGCCTGGCGAGTGGTAATTAAACTCGCAATGTACATGGAGTTACACGGCCTCAGGAGTCGGTTACTGAGCTCGCCTTCGCGCGCTATCATGATCGTCAGGACCTTGGTCCAACTTATTTATCGCATCTTTGCTGTTGTTTCCTCGTTCCTGGGGTGCTTTCTTGTTGCCGGGACTGATGGATCGGGTTTTATGATCATGACTCCCGCGATGTTGCGCCGCCTAACGCTCAAGTTGGTACTAGATCGGCCATATCCACCTGATTATCGATTTACATTCCAACCGTCAAATAAATCAACAAGGGATCGAGAGTACTTGGAGATTCATCGTGAACTACTCATAACTACATCGAATTACCTTGAATTTAAATAATGACATACAGTCGTTAAATTAGACCAGGAGATTCGTGACACTTGGATTTCATGAATATCGTGAGGGAATCGTTCTCTATTTGTTAAATTATTCTACGAGTTGATCTTGGCTCAAATGCGTGCACCGTTGTGCGTCCATGCACTGGAAGAGCCTTTCGTACATGACATTATCGCTCCTTGTTCGTAAGATAACCACTTCATCGGCATTCAGTATCGGAACAACTCAAATGACCCGAGTAAAACACACTTATAAGTGACTTTGCTACCACTGGTGTACCAAAAAAGAATGCAATGAGCACAGCGTATGCATGGATGGATGTGGCCGAGCGGGACTTACCGCAGTGACACTGTTCACCATGCAGAGACGCCGTTCAAGTCGAGGCCTAACCAGAAACTGGCCATGTTTTTCCGCGGACGGTAGTAATCCACGAGGAAGTGGCATCAGGGTACTATCAAACAAACATGTCGTCTCAGCTCTCTCCGAGTCGCAGCCACAAACGAAAACGGAATCACCTGCCAGACCATCACACCAGCATCTGCACAAGTCGTTGTTGGTCAGCATTCCGTGACTTTGAGGGATATAAAGTGGGTGCAAACTGACTCCAACCCTTAGAAGCCGCCTGTGAGACACACGAAGCGAGCGTCGATGGATCGATATAACCGTTGGTGGCATCCGAACCCGTCGCCGGCTTTCCTAACACGAGCTTGTCCAGGCTGACACCGTTTGCCGCGATCTGAAAGAGCGCTGTTTCGGGCCAGGCTGACGAAGAAGCAGTCAGGAGGCCAGAGCATGTCGTGTACTCTGAGGTGCCTTCTGTGACCGAGTGAGATTGCGTTCAGTATCTCATGCAGGGAATTAGTTTAATCAGTCACTCACGATTGTAAAACTAAGGCGTCGTTAACGACGTTCGGGTCAGAAAAAAAATCAAGAAATCGGACATCGTGCTTACTTGGACATTATACTGAAATAGTGATTGACCAGATTCTAAGACGGATGGAACAGGGTTACTGAATCAAATCGACTCACCCAATCGATCAAAGAGCCTACACTCTTATGCACAGCGAGGTAGCCTCCGCCACTCCACTTGGTCGGAGAGAACCTTGTTCGTACCAAGTGAGCGAACGCTACGTGCCAATCTGGCTATTGTACCCACCATGGTGCGACGGCTACGAGATATTTGGTCAACAACTATCAAACACCACACACGATAAAAAAAACCCACGGGCGTGACTGAGAATGTACTGTCCTTGGGGAAGCTTTGTACGGAGTTGCTTGGTATAGCTCACAAGCCAGGATTCGGCCGTGCCTCCGCCGCCATTAAATGCCGTGAAGTCCTATGAGCCACATAAATCCCGATCAGCTGAGTTGGACGTTCATATTGTTGGCGGCGAGATTGAAGAAGTACCTCATAATCAACGTCAATGCCACTGACACCGTATTGGATCACCCATGCAGCCATAGTGTTCGCCGCTGTCACGGCGTTAACGCCCGAGGTTGTTGGCGTCTCGGTGGACCCAAAGCCGGAGACGATCAGTGAGATTCCGGCCGCTTTATACTCCTGCGCGTATGTAGTACGCTGACTGGCAGTAAGCTCCTGCCAATTCAGAGCCTCATCAACAGCGCCAGAAGCCAACAAGAAAGTAAGGGCACTGAAGATATTAGCTGTCCTGTTGCACACACTATCCGACAGCCACTCACAAGACATTAAAACCCTACTCGGTATGACAGTCAGCAACTAGAACGACCGTAGCACGAGCGTGTTGCTTACCTGAAGTGCTGATGCGGAGGGAAGCGGGTTGAGCCACTTGTCGTTGTAAGCCACAAAGTGAGGGGCAGCGGGCGTTGACCTCCTCAGTACATCACGAGCAGAAGGACTGAGGCGCCTGAGCTTGTCCGCCAACGGAGCAGCTTGCATTGATCCGAGCACGGACAAGACTGTTACGGCCGCGGTCAAACAGGAGCGGAAAGACACCATTGCGCCGAAACGATAGCTTGAGCGAGCTGTGGGGGTAGCTACCGACCCAGACCCATGTCATGACAGTATATATAGCGGAAGGATGCCGGTCCACGGTGCCTCGAGACGAAGATGCGTATGATGAGCGACCGCAGAGTCGGGTTCGTGTAGCAAGTGAGTTGAACATTTAATAAGTCAGCATCTGGAGGACACTTTATGACGTTACCGCTTCGTGTGCCCGTCCTCCAATCAGAGCTCTCAAAAGTCGATGTTACGGCCTGGACTGGTTTAGACCATTTTTTGTTTCTCAGATCACGGTGGCGGCCGGTGACCGAAAATAGCGGGTCAGGGGGCTGCAAGTGAGAGAAAATGACACTTGGTCACAAACCACACAAACCTAAAAAAGCTTGTCAGCGTTAATTCGGATGCGGCGCGAAGTGAGTTTATGTTCACATGCAAGAAGTGTGGCAATGGACACACAGACTCAGAGGAGGCTCCAGAGTACTCACTATGTAATGAGGACCATTGTCAGAATTGAAGCAGAGGAGTAACATTATCGCTTGATGACTCTTTGACAGCCCATGCGAGCATTTTGATTGGCTGGTGAGCACCTAAGCGATCCAAAAAAAGTACATCTAGGTCATCCCCAGCCGCGTAGCTTGTAGAAAGCCCACTTTTTGGTGGTGGTCGAGTTGCAGATTGGCAGTGCCTGCCACTGGCAGTGGGTCGACAAACTTCTCTCGACACAGACTGACACAGACTGACGACAGCCATGGTTAAATTTAGTCAAAGCTTAATACTATACCACTGGGCGTCGAAGCAGTGCTGGCAGTCCACCGTTGCATGATTACGGAACGACGGATTCAGCCATTCACGTCATTATCCAGATCAAGATGGCGATGGAGGAAATGCCCAGCTCAACAAACCTTTAGGAACGAATAAGCAATTGACCCCAGGTCTTATATGCTTGATCACGATGTCCTCGGCAGGAGTGAAAAGGAGTCTAAGACTCTAGACGTGTAGTACCAAGGAAAACAACGGGGTGCCAGTGCGTGCCGCCGGATGACCCCTGGCATGCCGGCAAGGGCGCGCGTCGGAGTCGGGGCGGCGGGGGGTTTACGAATAACACAGCACGTGCTGGTTCAGAAGTTGGCGCGCCGCTGTCGACTCGGACAAGCATTCGAGCGCGTTCCTCGTCCGTTCGACGCGGTTTCGGAAGTTGGTGCACCGCCGGAGACCTTGGCAGCGAACTCCGCTTCCCACGCCTGCTCAGTAAACTGCGACATGCACAAACGCAAGCACAGAAAATCCAATCGCGACGATGATTGGGAGCAGTCCGCGCACACAATTGCTACATCTCATGTTCAATCAACATTCAGCACCGAAAGCCTCGATGCCCCCCACGCTCAGCCTGATCCTTGTCTCTATGTCCAAGCTCACGAAGCAGACGTAATCCGCGGACCGTCTGCACGCTTCCTCGAATATCCAGACCCGTCCATCATGGTGACCGCCGGTAACAATTCAAGCTCCTGTCTCATCCGATGGGGGCCGGATCGTTCGGGTGACGCGGACACAGCTGACACTCAACAGTTGAACCAGCCGGTGTTGTGGGTAGATAGGTAGGTTGGTCCACGAGCTACCAGTGTTCAGTGGGAATGTAGACCACATGTGTTTTTCAATGGAACCCCGAAGGTAGGAGTAAAGTGCTTGTTAGCACATGACACGCGGTCCAATCGCCCTCAGAAGGAGTGACCTGTCTCTCTCCTCTACTTCTACTACCAATCTTGGCCTCACCGTACGCATGACAGGTACGACGTCCGGCTTCTGCTGGATCGTCTGCCCGATATCCAGTCGGACAGTATACAAGTTAGACCGCTCTCTCCGAGCGGGTGGTCAGACCTTCCTTCTGACTCTGAAGATACGTTCTTCTTCTCCCCCGATGAACTCGAGGATTATCACCGCGAGAAACGGCGCCGGCTGATCGACCGCGGTCGAGAAGACAGATTAAGAGCACTTGCGGACATTGATGCCGAAGAAAAAGACCCAGATCCATGGGGAGGTAGCGACGAGGAGGTGACGTATCAGATCCACACCATCCTTCTTTCGGTCTCTTCTCACAAGTCCGTACAGCCCGACGAAGCACAGAGAGCGCTCATTTGCAGGACGGCCTCTCATATCATTTCGTCTCCGAACCCTCCCCAGCTGGAGATGAGGATTTTAGCCAATTACGGCACTGACAAGAGATTTGCCTTTTTGAGGGGACGATGGTGTCGAGTTTGGAGAACAGAAAAGGAGAGAGCGAAACAACAACAGGCGGAAGAAGCGAAAAAGATACAGCTTTTAACGGCTCCCACGTCCCTTGGAGGGCTCGCTAGCTACGGGGACAGCGATACAGATGGTGACGAGTCAACAGACAAGCCGACTGAGGAGCCGGAAGAGGCCACGGACACCCCGTGCACTCAAGATGTCCACAGCAATGAATATGTTGTAAAGGAAGCCCGAAGGGCGAGAGCAAGGGAATGGTCCGCGCGACGTCGCGCTGAACAATCCGAGTCACAATCGGAGCAAGTCTGACTCCAGGGCTACATGTGGTGCAGCACAGCGATATTTGAATGGGCTCACTATTCATGACTCTGAGCCTATTAGCGTATAGCAAAGCTTCTAGAAGATACATAGTAAACATACCAAGAGGCCGAATCTACCTTTTTGAACACTGGAAGTATAAGTACTACTTCATGATGGACTAGCTCAGTCGGAGAGGCTAGTTTTCTGGGGAAGCCTGGGAAAAGATAATGAACTTGAACACGTTTTGATCGCGGGAGCAGTTCTGACACTTCTGAGTGAACGCAAAACCCCAATAAGGGGGTTTAGCAGGAGGTATCACAAGATGGCCTGCACGACCTCCTGCCAGTGTCAGGACCTGAGTGGACCTTTGCAGCAGCGAAGATGACAGCGGTTCATGGCCAAACGCGGGCAACGACGACGATTTCACTCTCGGGGTTGTCTCGTGTCTGTACTCGTCGTCGTCGAGATCGTTGGTAGCCGGCCTGGCTCGGCCACCGTGTATTCATGATGACAACTTTGGTTCTCAGCACAACTCCTACAAGGCTGTGAGGCTGAGCTTCTCTCAGAAAACCACCCACCATGAACGTCCAAACCCCCACCGCAGAGCGCGATTACCTCCCGATCGCAGATCATGGCCTGTATGCGTGACTTTTGGGTGCTATGGAACGATCTGACCGTTACTGTACTTCAGCATCGGCAATCTGAGGACGGCAGCCCTGGTAAATCTAAATCTGCACCTTCTGTGTCCTCATCGATGTCTGATGAGCCCCTGTAGGTCAGCTTGGATGGTTCGGGTGAGTCCTCTATCTACCTATCGAAGACCAAGGATCGCGCGACCTGTTAAGGATGGGCGTCTCGACAAGGTCGCCTGCGGCGAGTCGCTATCGATATTTGCACCTCATTCCCACCATACGAGTTTCGCTCACTCTGCCTGTGCTGCTTACATCCAGTGGAAAGTTACTGCATTCCAAACTTTGATTCCCCTTCCGTGTTCGCTCGGATCCTTGACAAGAACAAGGTTGGAATTGGGCTCTGATTGACTGTGGCTCTCACTCACATCGTAGCAGGGCGGTCATTTCTCGGTCACACCGACTGTTCCGTTTACCACAAAACAGGGTTATCTTCCAAGCTCCAACATTTTACAAACCAAGTATGATTCGTCTCTTGGAGAAGTTATGGCCCACCACTGACATAATATTCCCAGATTTCTCAATGACAAGGGCGTTGTTTGTGTAACTGGCGAGTCGCCCGGAGCCCCTTCGTCGTGCGACAGAGCTTGACAACATCTAGATTTCTTACCGCGTCAGGCAAACGGGGAGACCAAGCGGCCCTTGCTTTTCTGGCTGATAAGGCGTGTTGAGGTGCGCTCCCAGCGCTCTCTGGAGAATCCAATTCTGGCTTACGTTCTCTCCGTAAGGTCGTTCGTGGCAGCCTTCCCCTCCGTGTCGAGTGTGCACCAGCCTTCAACTACGCCCGGGATAAGCACAACACAGAAATCGTCGTAGACGACACCGTTCCATTTCACACACAAAACAAAGTTGTGTTCACGTCACCGAACCTCGATTTGGACCTGCGTTACGTGGCAGAGAGCACGACTGACAATGTGCCCGCCCCCGAAGTTAATCTTGGTCTCCTCGACCTTTCGTCCAAGGGCCATCTTGGTCCCGCAACGTATTGCAACCTTTCCCTCGAGGAAGGACAACGCGTAACGTTCGTTTTCCGCATTTGTCCTAAAGAAGGCTTCCGCGCCCAAATCAAACCAACTCAAGCATATGCTGATGAGCTCGGAGTGCCCCTGGAGAGTACGCTAAACGATTTATGAGAGAGCTGCCATCGGAGCTGACTCTATTCAGAGGTGATGAGAGGTGTCGCCAAGTTGCGTCCCGACGACGACCCAGCGCTGACCAAAGTGCGTCTTAATTTGTCTCGTGGAGAAAGTACCCTTCCTGATGCCTACATCTACTTAGGAGTTACTCGATAACCTCTTTGTGGTATGCACCGGCTCTCCTCCTATCTTTATTTTGATGTTGAAGAACTGTCAGTCTACCAATAGCTATTGGACCTCCTGGATACGTAGATCTACCTATCAAGGATCTTGGAAAGAAGCTGTCCACAGAAGTGCTCTCGCCCTCAAATTATTGATCTATGAGCCAACCGGTAGGTCAATTCAGCACCTTGCTACATGTTGCCTAACGCTCTGGAATCGAGGTGCCGTTGTTGCGAGTCCAACCTTCAGCTTACCAGAGTATATTGGTGGAACGAGAAATTGGTATGTCGGTGATTATATGCTGGTCGTGGATAGCGTTCAACATGTCTTTGTAGGGATTATCGGCATGTTTCACGTTTGATTGTCTAATAGTTGTCGCAAGCTTAGCTCCAACCCAGCGCGTCTTGGATTCGTGATTCCTCGTTCACACTCTATGCACTCATCCGTCTAGGCTTTACCCATGAAGCTAATGGTTGGCCCGGTGGTTGATTCAGCGGGTTATCGCTGACGACACATTAGCTTACATGGATTTCATCTTTGAGCGGCTAAGGGACAAGAACCCAGATGGTTCCCTTCAAATCATGTAAGTCTTGTCCTTCTCACATCAAGTGCGGCAACACCCTCAGCATCCATCGCATGTGTCAGGTACACCATTCACGGTGAGTGTGTCTTTGCTAGGAGCAATGCTTACGTTGACTGGGAGCCATATCAGGCGGTAAGGACCTTGAAGAAATAGAGCTGAGCCATCTCGATGGGCACAAAGGGTCAAAGCCTGTTAGGCAAGCGAGTTCAACTATTATCCGAATAACACTGATCTTGTGTACGATAGAATTGGGAATGGTGCCGCAGACCACATACAACTCGTGAGTCTTCGTACCCTGTTCTGCGTAACTTCTTGACGCGTCTGTACCAAGGACATCTATGGCGAATTGTAGGCGTTTATTTGGCGTTTATCGTGATTGTATCAGCTTTGCCTAATCTTGTGATGCAGGATGGATTGTATTTACCTTGGCCAGAAGGTATGTCTAGGAGATTCGCCTTGAAGTTCATTGGTTGATCGGCTGCCCAGTTTGGTCGTCCCCTGGTTCGTAGCGTTCCATTGCAATGGTGTGAACAGGCTCATAATAGGTGGAACAGTCGTACGACACATGGTAAGCAATGTCGACGTCGAAGGTAATCGCATGCACTAACAAGTCACTTTCCAAGGGTACTAGTGCGGGAACTGTAAGTTGTCTCTTCTCGATCTGAGCGTATATCTGAACTGTTGCGCTTTTTCAGTGTAGATTGTAAGGGTTTACCCTTACCCCTGGGTCGTTCGTTGATGTCGTTCCGTGACAGTTGTCGTTAAAAACTACAAGGAACCCGACTTGTACGTGTTCTCTAGCCCCTGTTTCATTGATATATCTCACTGTCTTGGAAAGATCCATATGGTCAGTGCGAGTCAGGGAAAAGTGTGTCAAGTCTGAATGTCTATGTAAATACTGCAGGGAAGTTCGTGGCGAGAAACGTCACTTCACGGTATGTTTGCACGTCTACGCTGAATTGGTATTCTTACACCTCGTGTAGTATTCAAAGGTAAGTCGCATGCTGAAACGCGGCATGTCGCTGAGTGGTGTGATGTATACGTAGATCATGCTTTGGTTAGTCCTGACATGTCATGTGGTCCACGGTACTGACGAGTTTGAGCAAGGGTGGCCATCGACCGAGGTAATTGTCCCGAGTATCGTCCTCTAGTGTTGGTCAACGAATGTTTTCCTCCTTCAGGTTTGCGCTTGGCGGACAAGCGATCGCTACCGTGTCCCAGACGCAACGAGTGGCTGGCAGCAAGAGACGACCTGTACGAAGAGATCATGCACAAAGCTTGGAACCCAGCATTGCAAGCCTTTGGTCAAAGCTACGAGGCCACTGACGTCTTGGATTCGTCCGTCCTTATTATGCCGCTTGTATTTTTCATGACCCCAGTGAGTGCCCGAGCATCCTCGTTTGATGAAGGCTCACGCGCTGCGCGTTGCATCGCTTGTTAGTCCGACCCGAGGTTTGTGAATACGCTCAAGCAGATCTTGAAGACTCCCGAGAGGGGCGGTTTGACATCGAACGTAAGACGCATGCCAGGTCTGTGACATTGATGCTGCATCTGTGGACAGGGCCTCGTTTACCGCTATGATGTGACCAAGAGTGATGACGGGGTTGGCGGCGAGGAGGGGACATTCTGTTTATGCACGTTGTGGTATGTTTCGTGATCTTGGAATTGCTGCTGCATGCCATAGGTCTGATTTTTCCCTAGGTGTATCGAAGCGCTCACGCGTGCTGGAGAGTTCGATCGACCATTGTTACAGCGTGCGATCACCATGTTTGAGGTCAGGACTTGTGGCGCTGTGTTCTACCAGACTGATTCGACGATTCTTTCAAGGACTTCCTGCAGTACTCTAACCATGTTGGATTGTGCACCGAGGAGATTTCGGAAGCTGGTGAAAGGTGCGTCTATTCTGTTTGTCCACGAGGGCTTGGTGGTCTGATCTTTGCCTAGTCTCGGTAATGCTGTTCAGGGCTTCACGTGAGTATGATATGTGGGTCTTCTCTTGTGCGCGCGTTGTTGATGGGCATGCCAGACACGTCACATTGATCTCAGCCGCGTACAATCTTTCGAGAACAATGGCTACGATGAAGTAAGCTCACGGGGAGAGAAATATTAATGATCTCGCACTATCCAAGAATTGAATGTAACTACTCGTGTGACCCACTTGCATACGTGCAATCGACATGCTCCAAACGACTCATTGTCATTAACCACTGGCAGCATGGACTTGTTGCATAGTACCCAGTTGGCTGTTCTATAGCACCGGCTGTCGTTCGTCGCAGTCGAGTCGATTGGCTGGAAATATTATGCCCAAGCACGTTCGTGTGCAGTGACCGAGATTCAACCGACAGTTAGAGTCTCTGTCATAAATTGGCATCCCGGCTCTTGTCAGTCGCATATCTTTAAAGTATCTATGCCCACAATACTAAAGGCGATTCCTGGAATCGATCTTGGAATTCTTCAACGAGGATAAAAGGCGGTGATCGAAACAGCGAGGGAAAAAAGCATTGATTACAAGGTTTCTGTTTTATCATAATGAGGGCAAAAACCTCATTCATGTGACTTGCCATATATGGAGTAAAGATACGCAATCTGGCGAGAGGCTGTGCAAACCTGAAGGTAATATAGCCATATGTATATGACGGTGCTGTGCAGTTGCGGGAACCTTGACTTGATTTGTCAATTTTAAAGCACGTGCATTTGCACCTGATTCAGCGCGTTGTTCGTGTTTACCTGCGCTCCGCACATGTTGCCGATATGGTATCTGCGTGATATCGCGTCGCTCGTGTGGGGAAACAAGGGATAGGGTGTATGCTATGTACAAATGATTCGGAACAAAGAAAGTCCTGTGATACATGTCGGATGGGAGCACTATTGCCTAAGGCGTGATTTGTGGGGTTTGGGCGAAAACCCGGAGGGTTTCCTGGCCCGAAACTGGCCCGAACCTAAGGTAGATAAGATGAGCTGTGAACCCGATGATTAGGAGCTGTAGCGACGCGTCCAGCGAAGCTTGGAAACCCAACATTTAGGAGCGGGCAACTTACTCAATGGACCGGCGGCATGGCGATTCGATTGAAATCTTCTAGTAAATTCCTGTCGGCTTGAAGGAAGGGCGCGAGAACTAGCGCGTGGTGCCTGAGGTAAAGAGTGAAGGCTTCCCCTGCCCATCGACCCATGACTTTGACGACATCGAAAGGAACACCTTTGAGGAGGTAGAATAAGGTTCCCCCGATTCGTAGACTATGCCCTTTGAGTTCTAATAGACCGCATAACTTTGCGATGGCTGAGATCCGCGAAGTTACCTGGTTCTTGGATAGAGGTCGTTAACCGCTTTTAGGGTGCTTCCAGGCGAATAGGTGGGCATTGGGAGGTGTGGGATTGATGTGGAAGTGATTTTGCATAGCTGCTTCTGGGTCGGTGATGCAATTCATTTGTGGCGCGCATTGCACGTCTTCCCCTTCACGAGCGCATTTTGTAACTGGTAGGTTGAATTTCATGACGGGCAGGTCGTTTTGGTCTCTCAGGAAAATTGCGTTGC
>JBBPNE010000576.1:0-17274 GCA_038090735.1 Xerocomellus amylosporus | reverse complement strand
TTGTTAGTATATATAGGCCGCAAGTGCCAGCCAGAGAACTACAGTTTAGTTCTCTTGGTCTTTCCCCACAACAGCCTTAGAACAACTCCTAGACCGATTGCAAGTGCCTTCGGCTAGTACCCCTTGATGCATCCTTCAGAGTGCAGTTGACGCTGTCACCTGTTTAGGTTGTTTGCTTGACGACAATTCCCTAGAGCACCACCAGGACGCTGTTGCCTTTTGGGTCGTTTCATATGCAGAGTGTTGAAGCATCGACCAGAGCACGGAAGCAATATCTTCGATCTCCTTCGAAAGATCATTAAACTTGGCACTGGTATAGAACTCCTCGGAGACATCATCTGGGGTGCGCAATATGGCAGAGACTTCATCTAATTCGGAGTCTAGCACCTCGTGAAGCCATGACTGAGCTAACTCCTCCATGACATTTCGGGCTCCTCAGGTGTGAGATTTGTGGGAAGTGGACAAATGAGGTGGTTTTCACCAATGGCGGAGGATAATGGGGAGTTCATCACTATTCATCAATGACGTGTGCGCACCACGAACGTGGGCATCAGAGGTGCAACCTGGATCTCCCCAGCTCAGTGCAAGGAGGAATTTGGGAAGGGTCAGGCCGACCACCATGATCTGAGCCAAAACGAGCTTGACTTGATCAGTTACCTCTGAGGGAGAGCCTTCTTCTTGAATTTCTTGTTCACGAAGTGCAGTGGGAGGCTCCTCAACTGAGCCATCGTGGTGGTGAGCTTGCGCCGACTGAGAGTGGCCAATAATAGACGGGCTTGGAGGGGTAAGGGAGTCATTTTCCATATCTGAGTCCCAGTCATCTTCATCATCGTCTCGCTGAAGTAACTTGTCCCAGAACGGCGTGCCGTGTTCAAGTTCGTCTTGCGGGGGAAAGAACATGGTTGATTGATGCAGCGTCACGCGTTGTGTCGAAGATTAGATTACAGTACAGAGTCGTCTCCTCACTACCTAATTAGGCCGAATGTGCCTGTGACATCCTGTGACGTGTGATGGATGGGGGAGCCGCCGTTTTTAAAACCCCCGCAGACTCCGCACGTCACCATAACGGATGGACCCGAGACTACAAATTTCTGGCACTCTGTCAATAATGAGTTTGCAGGGCAGTTTTGTACATGTTTGGCATGATCACGTGAACTGACAGTAGCAATCGATTGGCAACTTGAAGCTCTCTCGAGTTTCTTCAATTTATGTCCAGTCTCTGCAATCCTCGGGCTCTCGCTCCAGTCTTTGACCGTTTTCTCGCGTCACACTTGCCATGGCCACGACGACGCTTGCCGACGTCCGAACACAATTCCTCTCCATCATCGCACCCCAAGGCAGCCCCACCTCCATCCTTGTCGGCCACTCCCGCGAACCGGACCCCAAAGCTCTCCGCAAGGATCATCAGAACGACCAAGAAGGCTTGGCACTGCTCACTCCATTGGGGATGCGTGGATCGGTACGGACATGGACGCGGATGACGATGTCTCTGTGGTCTCGGAACATCCCAACGTCAAGGCTACGATGATAATTACACTGCCCAAACACGTCACTGGCACGCTCCGGCGAATTCAGGACTACTGGCCACTCAACGCGACGACTTGGGCGACGTGACGTGGTGCCCGTGCCGCCAATGCACCTCTGGGCCACTCAACGCGACGAGGACCACACGAGGACGGCGACGGGCGACGACAGCGCCGTGTTCAAGCCCACCCTCCTTCCCGCCACTCGACGCGACGAGGACGCGCACAGCAACAACGACAACGACAATGGTGCCATGTTCCATGGCACACGCTCACGCACGCATGCCCTCGCCCTCGTATGCCCTCCCCACCTCGCTCGCCGTCTCACTCCCCATTTCCCCCCTCCCGTGCCTCTGCATGTTGTGCAGACACATGGATATGCGGGTCGAGTGACTGGCACGGGTCTGCGGACACCCCCACCTGAGCCCCGGCTTTGATGGCCTGGCCCGGCCTAGGAGGGCTCAGCTTTGACGGCTCAGGGCTTTTATGCCGGGCCGGCACATCACTAGGCCTACAACCGTAAGGCGACAGGTTATGTCGAACACCAGCTTGAACAGTCTTTCTAGAATGATTTTATAACAAAAGTTGTAACTTGTTCCTGTTACAGTAGCTTTATAGTACAGTTTGCTGGGGAGTCGGGGACTGGCGCTCGGCGCCGCTACGATTTTTAGATGGGTCTGAATGTCGGTTTCAAGTCCAAGACGGAGGCAGATGTGCGACAACACACAAGATTCAACCAGCCCCGGCCTCCTGTGAGTCGCATATCTTTACGTAGGGGATTCTTAAAGTCCATCTTGGAATTCTTGAACGAGGATAAGAAGGCAGTGATCGAGACTGCGAGAGAGAGAAAGCATTGATCTTGTATTCGATAAACATGATAATGAGATGACACGTGTCCATGATTGTTTTTGATGTGCTCGTCACGTATTAAGAATACAGTTAGCCGTATGCATATGAAACTGTCTCTCCACCCTCTGGAATGCACAAGGTTTACCTCCGGCATGAGTCACAAAAGACTTGTGTCAGGTTCGAGGCCCAGGTTGTAGATTCTGTTAGCATTATGGAAGAGAGCGTTCTGAACGATCTCGATCGCCTGCTGTTGTGTGAGCTCTTCTCGGCGTACAGAATCAGAAAGAACCTGAGTGACAAGTCAAGTCAGCGAGCAGAGCAGCTTCGGCAAGGAAAAGAAACCTCGTAGAGCGCCTGGCGCGCTTGACCACTTGCCAAATAGTAAGACTCTGGCCACCAGTGTCCGTCCGCTACAATGAACCACGCGTGAGCGATCATTTCCAAAAATCATGTGAATGACGCCATCGCACTCGACCACAGGATTTTGTTCGTCGGTGAAAGTTCTAACATCTGTCGAATGACCGCGCGCTGACCATCGCCTGATACCAGCGGGAAAACTTCTCCAAAGTCCAAATAGACGTTCTCATACACTGATGTCAGGTACCCGGCCTCGCGGTTGTACGGGTAGCCCGAGTGGAGGAGGACAATGGGTGTATTGGGGTACGCATCGATGATGGGTTGCATATATGCGGGCGAGGACTTGGCCAATTGTATGTCGTTGTCCCCGAGGCCTGTTTACAGGTGAGTTCCTTGTTCGCCAACAGATGCGGTCTCACCTGTGTGGAACTGCACTTTTGGTTTGATTTGCCGTCGTCAGCACAACTGAGATGGAGGTAATGGTGTGCGAAACTTACCTGGCTTATGGTGTTGTCCCGCGATCTGCAGCACGAGGCGAACGAGATAATCATTCAGTACCTTTTGCTGTAAGCGGAGGCTTTCCGTCGTCTTGTATTGCAGAAGCAGATCCCGAACGGCGTTTTGGATTTCCTCGTAGGTCGCCAACGGCGCTACATCGAGTCCCGTTCTGTGACGCAGTGTCAATCCTTGCGCGCCGACATCATGTCACGAGGGCCATACCTGTAGCAGACCACGGACTTGAAAGCGGCGACATGGTCGTCCCGGGCATGAACAAGGATACTAGCTTTGAACCTGTCCGTCAATTCTTCCAAAACACCGATGACAGAAACAATGGACGTCGTTAGATCGGCGAAGTCGCTGTCTAGCATAATTCGAAGGATGTCCTTTGGGCAAGATCAGAAGATAGGGGACAATGCATGGACGGCAACATTACCTCCGCCTCGGTCTCTATCCTCACGATTCTCTTGGAAGGACTGGTCGTGAACTGGTCGTGCCACTTGTTCGACTCGGCGAAACTAGCGACCCCGCCCAAGCCATCGTCGAACAAGATGCACTGGATGCCGGTGTACTTGAAACACATGTTGCAGAGGTCGACATAGTCTGTGCCATCCCGCGTGTTCTTGAGAGCGTCCCAGGTGCATTCGCCGCCCTTGAAGCCAAAGAGCTTGGAGAGCTGCGCGGTCGCACGATAGCTTGGCAAGGTGTAGCGACTGTCGCGGGTGAGAGCGCCGCCGGTGGCTTCTGAAACGATGCCCTCCAATGGGAATGCGTCGCGGTTCTTTTCTGTGAGGAGCGGATGGGCGTGGTTGTCGATTGCGGGGTAGGTGAGGGCGGTGTCGGCGAGTTCGGGGAGGTACATGTTCAAGGAGGGGCCAATGACTAATGACCAAAGAAGTGTATCTTATCAAACTTGACCAGAACGAAATGCCAGTGCAAGTAGCAGCGTTGGAGCAGGCCATTCGCGATGCGTTTCCTGTCTCGCATCTCCAGATCGAGGACCAGTCCAGCGGATGCGGCGAGAGCTACTCCGTCCTCCTCGTCAGCGAAGTGCGTACCAGTCTGTCCCCCATCGATCATCCAGTGAGGCGTCATCCCAGGCGTTTGAGGGCAAGACGACGCTCGCTAGGCATAAACTAAGTAGGTAGACATCGTGCACAGCGAACGATCTCCCTGACCGTATACTAGTCAACGATGTATTGAAGGCGCAGATCACCCAAATGCATGCGTTTTCACAGGTGAGACATACCCCAGCCATCTTTTCGAATTTAATGGACGCTCCTCGAAGAAAACGTTTACCCCGAAACAATACGAGGCACACTTGGCAAAGGGTCAATGAGTGGTCGAGGAGATGGAGGTGGGTCCAACCGAGGTTCGGCGCCACGAGTTTGCTTTGTGTTTCTGCTTTGGTACCCTTCCAACCGTCACAGGTCACGGCAACCCGTGTTCCCTTTGTTCTGTCGTGATGACCATCACAATTATATCCAACACATGTCCACCATGCCGTGTTTCAGCGCCCCACAGAGAAAGGTAGGAAATGGACCCGATCAACCCATTCTTCGTGAATCAGGACCGTGCCCATTCATGACAACGTAGACTTTCAAAGGGGTAATCTTGTCAAAGTTTAATTTTTGTTTCCGCTTGGACCTGCTCTTTGGTGTCACTTTTCTGCCAAAGCGTCCATGGTCAGCTTCCACAACACTCTTCTGATCAGCTGCTCTCCACAATGGCCTCAACGGATAAGATATAAATGTCGGGTCTTCTGGTCGAGCGGCCTACCAACATCAACATCACCTCGAATCACTCCACCAGCAACTTGAACATGTCCAACTCGGCTCTCTTGCAACAAACCTACGAGGTGGAGGACTGCGAGTTCGAACACATTCTCGGCCAATTGGAGCAGCAGAGACCACTCCGAGAGCAGGTCGCAGCAGCCTTGAAAGAAGCCAACGCTGCCTTTGCAGCGCAGTGTACCCAGCCAGATGGCGACAGATACATGCAGACCTGCGATGATCTCGCAACGTTCCTCGATCTGAAGATCCCCCTGGAATACTCGGAGCAGAAATTGGTACGTGTATCTCACGTTTGATCGCGTTCATTTCGCTGATGGCGCTGCAGATCGTGTCAGTTCTTCAAGTAAGTCTATGATGCGTGGAGAGCCTGAGCCTGATGACACCATCTCTAGATTGCGTGTGCCATGCACGAAAACGCGATCAATAACCCGGCGTTGACGCCAACGCAACATTCGACCCACTACCTTGCCACCATGTCCCTCGTCCGTCTCTGCGAGAGCGCTCTCGAGGGTAGCGTCACAATTACTGAGCTTTGGTGTATGTCCTTTCCATCTGATCGTCCACTACGCTTCGGGTTTCTCACGTTTGAATCCGCCACAGGTGAAGCATTCAGCCTCTGTCACCGAGCGGAGCAAGCGTTCGCCAAAGCGACTGATGCACTCGACCTCTCCAAGTACCTCGACTTTGGAAACATGACAGACGGCAGCCTTTATGGGTCTGGGAGCGGCGCAGGTCAAACGAGTGCAGCGCCATCACCCGTGCCTAGTGCCTCGAAACCCGCCACGCCGAGAGGATCTGTACACGACATCACTGCCGATGTTCGCCCGACCTCACGGTCGACCAATCCCAAGGATAAGGCGCTCGCGATGCTGAATGATCGACCATACACTGGCAAGGGGGCACAGTTGGGACGCGCACGTACGATGCCTTCCCTTTCGCAGACGGCGTCCAGCCCTTATACCTCTCGTACGGCGGCGGGACGGCGGCCTTCGAAGGCGCATTCTCGTGGGCATGGTCTCCATGCGTTGCAGGAGGAGTAGCTTCCTTTTACCATATATTTCTGCAATTGTCTGTCTTCATCCTCTCATCATAAGGCTCGTGTATTTGTATGATTGTATGCTCTATGAATATGGTCGATATGCTTTATTATTTTGCCCCATGTTTTCTGTCGCGTTGTCTGGGAGTCATCCTGTGAAGATGTCCTGCAAAGCGTGAGCAAGACGATCACTATCGCGGATAACGCCGGGTCAACTTGCTAATTCCCCATACCCAACCGACAGGCTGGTCTGAAAAGATTCAGCTGTTATTCGGGATGTTCAAACCTCCATATCCCCCCTACGATCCCCAGGACAGGTCTGGGTGAGCCTCTGATCGCTGTGTTTACCACCTCATAATCTCTTGCTGATCCTTCCCCGTCGTTCGGTCATCAAAGCTTCTCGTGAGTCCCTTCTCCTTACGTATGAACGCTCACGCTCAGCTTTCAATAGCTTTGAGACCGTACTCAGACGTTGGCCGATCATCGTCACGAACATCATCGACAACGTTCATCGTCTGATTCACGACATGACGATGGAGTCCCGGCGTCTCATCGAGTCCGGCGAGGACACGCTCGGGCGCGCAAAGGCGCTGGACGACAAGGTCGAAGAGGGAAAGGACATCATCTCGAAAGCCGGCCGCTTAAAGTACCGTATGGCAAGGGATCAAGAACTCGAGTAAGAGGGAAGCGCCCGATGACCACATCGGATCGCTCACGACCTTTTTCCGTCTGCAGACCAATACCCGAGGACGGCGATGTCGATGTCGACACGTACAACGCTGAACTCACCAAGCTAGCGACCACGGACCAAAACACGTGGTTCACCGCGCCTTGGCTCTTTGCAGAGTGTGTCGTTTTAGACTCTGTGATCCCGTCGGTGCGACTTATACCTTCTGATCTTATCTTGCCGTTTGTATCAGATGCTACTTGTGCGTCTTCCTTCGACCCTGTTTACTTTGACAGACTTGAAGAGGGGGAGTAGATATCGTCTGTTTCGGTCGTACTTCAACGAGACGCATCAATGGCGCAACTTTGATCCCTTCTTTGCGCAAAAGGAGGAAATGTTCAAGAATAGCGCTGGCGCGATATACCGTACGTGTCATATTACTTGGGACCCTGGCGCGACGGTGCTCACCGTCTGGGAAAAGAGATTGCAACTTCGGTGCACGAGCTGGAGCGCGACAAGGAATGGGTGAGATCGAATCCAAACAGACTCTTGGTTCTTTTCCGAGAGATGATTCAGATGTGTCTTTGGCGAGCATTTATTTCCTGACGAATCTGACGTTTTAGCCTGAACGTATATACTGCTATAGGGGAAATGCTACTGTATGGACCCTCTGGTCATCAGGAAAGTTTCACTTATGATTGGCACAGGATCTTTCTCTCTTGACTCACTTGATGCCATCGGACATCGAGGAGCTGCAGACAGTACTAGGAAAGGATGCCGGACTGGAAAGGCAAGAGTTCATCCTCAAAGATGACCAAGAGGCGGTCTGGGAATACATCAAGACCCTGGGAGGAACAGGGAAGCGTTGTGACTTTGTTCTGGACAATGGTAGGTGAAATATAGACTTGAAGACCGCCTGATTTGCTTACTGCGACCAGCGGGCTTTGAGGTAACAACCCCAGCTTTCCTAATAACTACAGCACTTCCCAACAATAACATGCTTGACAGCTATTCACTGATTTTGTCTTTGCGGATTTTCTGGTGACATATACCCCTTACTTTTCAAAGGTCGTTTTTCAGTGAGTAGAAACCATGATGCTGTCGAAAACACTAACCTCTGTCCAGCCCAAAGCTCTTCCCATGGTTCGTTTCCGATGTTACTCCTGCCGACTTTGACAGCACCATTACATCCCTTCTCTCGACTACATTCTTCCCAGACCCGTTGTTCCCGGGCAGTAGATCGACTACTCACTTGCAAGAAATGGTAACACGGTGGCGGTCGTACATTGAACAGGGAATCTTTGTTTTGAGCACAGATCTAAAAGAGGTGAATGGACAGAAAGTCGATGGGCAAGCAATGGCCAAGTTCTGGACCGAACCATGGCCCTACTGGAACATGAAGGAGAGAGCAAGCCAACTTTGGAATTGGCTACATGACAGCGATCTTGTCATTTTCAAGGTATGTACATCCCTGGTGGATCCTGTATTCCCCTCATGCGTCACCACCAGGGTGATCTCAAGTGCGTGTGATCATGATTATCGCGCGTTCGTGTAGGATTAATTGATGTTTGGTTGTCCCCAAGCTATCGCAAGTATGTTTGATTGCTTTGGTTGTACGAGGATAATGCTCAGTCAAGTGAACGCTTTAGGCTCACTGGAGATGTTAAATGGCCCGTCTCCACATCCTTTACCGCGGCGCTCGGTAAGCGCTGAGCTGACGATGTACCCCGTCATGATCTGAGTGGACTGTTGACAGGTCCGCTAGCAGGCTCTTTCCCCTTGCTGAGCCTCCGCACCAACAAGGCTGACGTTGTAGTCGGCATTCCGCAGGAGATTGCGGATGAACTGGATCACAGGGATAAGAAATGGAGGGTGAGCGGAAAGTAAGTTACTCTCGCGATCCGGCGCATGTTCGGAGGTAGGCTGAGCTTCATTCGTTGCTCAGGTATGCTCTCGTGAGCTTCGAACCGAGGGTGGGTTGAGCATTATGTTTGAGGGCATGGTGTACGGGTCGATGGATTGAAGTAACTGTTTTAGATAGCATTTAGAAGTGAACGCGTTAGAGCCTGGTCGAATGTGCAGATTGGACGAGACCCATCGTGGAATCCGAAATTCGAGATTATTCGGCTCTTCACCGGGCGCATGTGCTACACTACTCCGACTCTCAGTCGTAACCTTACGGAATCATGCTCTACCACAGTGACTTGGAGCTCAGACGGGATCAAGTTGTGGTTGAGCGCTAGCTGTCGAGCGACAACCAGTCCCGCAGCCTGACTGCTAGCGTCATGTGTCTTCGCCGCATCATATCGTACTATAGTCTCGTTCGCAAACGTTGTAGGGCACAAGCGCTCCTTACCGGTATACCCGTCGCCACATCATGCATCATGATGTCCGTTCAGCGGCGCGCGGCAGTGGTTCTCGCCGACTGGTTTCAAATTTCCGAGATAATCTCGGTTACATCCGTGTTTGGTCTACAGACACGTCTATCAAGCCGCTGTCACTGCCAGTGGCAGAGGCTCATATTCATGTACCGACGTCATCTCCTTGCCATTATATCGTACCGGCGTTATTCGAGCTCACATTATGTTCGTCTGTCGCAAAGCCCATGGAGTTGTTTCGCAGATATTGGGTTAAGTAACACAACGGCTGCCTCAATTTTTGGCACCGACCCAAACCCGACCTAAATCATGTTTAGTTCAACATTTAGCTCGAATTTAGGTCGGTCAAACATTGATGCCAGCAGCCGTTGGCAGTGTAGGTTACAGCATAGATTTATCGATTCGGACTAACCATACAGAGAACAATTAAAGTGCGGCTATGGCCCATCATGATCGGCGCATTCAAGTGGATATTCCGAACATTTTGCCTCCGGAATTTATAGCATATGAGCTATACTCATTGTTGTCGAAGTACTCAGACGTGACCCCAACATTGCAACGAACGCGGACCGACTACGCTGAAACGGTGTCGGGTTGGTCGGAAGGGATAGCGACGCCGTTGGCAGCTTGCGGTGTTAGTAACGTTACTCTCCCTGCCAGCCGGGCCAGTGACATGCAAAATTATCACATCGGTCGTAATTTGAGAGTCCTCAAGCGATAACGTTACTCGTCAGCTTTGCAGATCAGCCTGAGTGACCCGGAGGCTGACCCAATGGGAATTGCTCCGGAGCAATACGGTGACATTCGATTCTCAGTTGGTTTCAACCTTTTAAAGCCTGTCTGTCGCTCTTTTCTTCAAGAACCGTTCCCTTCCTCTCCCTTTCTTCTCTGACATGATTTTCTCCAGAGTGTCGTGCGGTTTTGCTATACTCGGGTTGTCGTCCGCCCTCTCAGGTGTGTTCGCCCAGAATGCCAACACATCGTCCACCGCCTCAAATCACACCACCGTCCTTATCCTCGGGTGTGGTATGGCGGGCATCATTGCTGCTCGAACGCTTCACGAGCAAGGCATCGATGACTTCATCATCCTCGATGGTAAAATAGAGCTAGGTGGTCGAATGATCTCCAAAGAGTTCGGTGTAGCAGGCAGACAAGTCGTCGTCGAGATGGGTCCCAGTTGGATCCAGGGAACGCAGCAAGGCAATGGCACTGCGAATCCCATCTGGGAATTGGCAATCAAACACAACCTGACTACCATCCCCAACGACATACACGGGAGCGTTAGTATGTGCATGATTTATCTTGTGTCATGTATGTCGGGTGCTCATGGTTCGCAGCTACTTATGACGACAATGGTTATAATAATTATACCGACGTGTTCAATAATGCGGTTGCTAACTTTGCTCAGGCCACCGTCGTCGCAGGTATTTCGAAACACTTTCTCTGTATTGAATACCATGTGATCGTCGCAAACCAGGCCAGCAGTTACAAGACGGCAATGTTGACATGAGTCTGAGATCGGCGTATAGTTTAATGGGTATCAGTCCCAAAACACCACAAGAAGTTGCCAGCGACTATTACCAGATCGACTTCGTAAGCATCGCCTGGCTTGTACTACACTAAACTTTGCTAATCCATATTCCAGGAATGCATGTTATATTTTATTTTCTGCCCTTACGATCGCTAATTTCTTCACTCGCTTGTTGTTGGATGCAGTTGCACAGGTATGCATACGTTGTAGGCCTTCAGTCACCGTTTGAATCGTCCTTAGTCGCCCTCTCAAACCTCATGGCTCGCTTCTGCATGGGTAAGCCCCGGGTTGACACATCCTCGGTTCCATCCTCACTTCCGACAGAACAACAATTTTACATACATCCCCGAATCTGGAGGATTTTCCGATGACCGCCAGATGACCATCGATCAGCGAGGATTTGTATACATTGCACAGGCGGAAGCAGCGGAATTTTTGCAACAACAACAGTTGGTCCTAAACGAGACCGTCACCCTCATCGAATACGGTGAAAACGACGTCACGGTGCACACGACCGGTGGCATGACAATTACTGCTGATCATCTTTTGTGTACGTTCAGCGTTGGCGTCTTGCAGAATAGTGATGTAGTCTTCCAACCTCCCCTCCCTGATTGGAAAACCGAGGCCATCAATAGCATCGAAATGGTCCGTCGGGATTTGGATTTGGATTTGGGTTTGGATACTTAACCTTCCCTAGGCTAGCTACACAAAGATTTTCCTTCAGTTCAACGAGACTTTCTGGTTCCCCACGGAGGTAAACCTTTACCACGCTATAACAGTATATCTTATCCACGTCGCATTAGATGGGATTATATGCAGCAAAGCAAAGAGGAAAGTATCCCGTTTGGCAGAGCCTGGATCATGTCGGATTCTTTCCCGGTTCTGGCATCATCTTTGTCACGGTCACTGTAAGTGGATTCTGAGCTGCGACAACCACTGTTCTCATGCTGTTTCAGGGAGATTGGTCTCTCTACGTTGAGCAACTCACTCTTGATCAAGCCCAGTCGGACGTCATGGAGGTTCTCCAGGCAATGTATCCCAATATCACTGTTCCTGAACCCATCGATATTCACGTGCCGACATGGACTTCGGACGTGCTGTACCGTGGCTCATACTCGAATTGGGGACCATCTTATGTCCCAGCGCAATCAGAAAATTTGAAGGCGACGGTCAACAACCACCTTTGGTTCGCTGGTGAAGCTACTAGCGTCAAGCACTTTGGTTCGTCTTCTGTATACAGTGTAAGGCTTGCTCCAAAATGTCCACTAACGCGCTTCCGTCTTAGGTTTCCTACAAGGAGCCTACTTCGAGGGACAGAGCGCCGGCTATGCCATTGCTGCATGTATTCAAGGCAAGGGTAGTTGCGAATTGCCACACACGACGATCCCGAAGAATGCTCAACCCTATAAGACTTTTTAACCTTACCTTTATCTACACACTCACTTCAAATAGACTTCGCTTAATTTATTTATTACCAAACGCGACAGCCAGTATGTACTACAGTACATACCTTTAACAGATACAAAGAGCGTTTTTGAGCCATTTCAGAGGTCCGGGATTGCCTCCTCATGTAGGCTCGACGACATGCAAAGTCACTCCTCAAGCAAGATGCACCAAAGTCGACGACCAGAGTGTGGAGGCCATTTGGTTTCACGGTCTTCGGATTGTATGACTGTGGTTCGCTAGCTCGAGGCTTTCGTCGTAGAACTACCATCCATATTCTCGGCTTGGATGATTGATGTCATAACGCACTGTGATGATGGCTTACAGAGGGAGGTGGCGAAGGTAACTCGAAGCCAGACTACAACCTACAACTTTGACTTTGTCACCTGTTCCTCTAACCATACCCAGAGCTCCTTGCCAAGCTGGGGATCTTGTGTACCGGCGCGCGGTGCACCGATGCGTGCCCATGGAACGAGATACTACGAGACAGCGATGATATCTCACTAATTGTGGCCCGAGAACCGACAGGGAAACCTGACTCACCTGTCCGCCGAGCTTTGCAGCGTCCGGAGCAGTGCCTGCATAGAGTTGAGTTAGGGCACCGTACGAAACGTCCCATATCAACCAAGCCTAAAGTTGGAGATCAAATCAACCCTTTACTGTGTAGGAAAGTAACGTATGCAACGAAAAAAAGCGTACGGCGATTCGCTGCGAGAAGCTACTATAATGACGTGTCAACTCAGTGCTGATCATGCCTGGTAGAAAGATGTACCCATGAGACTTGTGAGGGGATGACGAAGCGAAGGAGAGACGAACCCGGATGGAGAGCAGTTGAGACGATGCCTTGATTATGATACCTTCTGTGTAGCTCAGCAGAGAAGATGATGTTACCCTATATATGATGAGGGGATGGATATGTGTGTGCAGCATGTTAAGCACTGACCCACCGTTTTGCTCTGTCCATACAACCTGAACGTGTTGTCGGCCCTCCTTTTCGGACCATCCATGAAAGTGTTAAAGTCGAGCCTGCCCTGCCAGTGCGCTTGTGAGGACGTGTTCACTACGCGCACGGTTCCTTCAGCTGATAATTTAGTAGTGGATATGAGAATGGGTAATAGCAGCTTCGTAAAGTAGAAGTGGCCGAGAACATTCGTTCCAAATTGCAGGTCGTATCCATCGTCTGTAACCGTATCAACGGGTGGATGCATGACACCGCTGTGCGCCGGTGAGCCAATCGAAGAGAGGAGCCAGTGATGTACGTACGCATTATTGAAGAGGATATGAAGTTGGCTTTCCCGTCTGTAGTGAGAATATCAGTGTCCTTGGTCAAATAATCGAGGGCATGTTTGCTACCGCAAGAACTCCTCCGCAGACCGTTTGATAGATCCCAAGTTTGATAAGTCGAGTATGAGGAGGTGGGCATCTTGCCCAGTGAGCTCCTTCAACTCACTCAGAGCTACCTCGCCCCTGGACGCGTCACGGCACGCGATCCACACTTTGGCGTTTCTGGCGAGCAAGACCTGGAGAGATATGAGCATGAACACAAGCGTGGACAGAAGTCTAGTGACTGACCCTCGCAGTCTCTTTACCGATCCCAGCATTCGCTCCGGTGATAAGCGCGACTTTGCCCGACAAGTCTGGAACAGACTCTGCTGTGAAATGGGGCGGGGGTGGGTACACCTCGCGGAGCTGCGAATAAACCAGACCCATGGGTAGTACTAACCCAAGGCAATACGTCGACTGTAATGCGAGCCGTTCCTCGGGAAGTTGAACGGCTACATAATAATACCCACGGTCGCGGGAGAAGCGAGTCGACAGCCTGGCCAGAGCGGCCTGCAAATGTCGAGCCTTGACAAAGTCACTGTTGACTAAGTTTTACGCCCGCCCAAGGGAGCTACACACCGCCGTTTTGAACACAATATGACCTAGCTTTACTCTGAATCGAGTCTATTATGTGGCATCAAGTCACCAAGTTGCAGCCCCTTGGCGGCTGTCTGTCTACTGCGGGCCTTCGGCACAAGACCACCCAAGTGGTTCCACTGACTCCAACGATCCGCCGAGTGTCGAGAGTGCCAATACACAACTAGCAGAGGTCAGAGCAACCTCCGAAACGCAAGATGTCAAAGCCATGGACACGCTACTCAAGGCCGTCCGTAAGTCAACTTTCTATTGGAATTCATGTCGAGTTGTCCTCTCTGTCAGGAGCAAGGTCGAATCCAGCTTACCGCAAGTAGGGACTACATCTTGGTTCACATAGCAAATCTCGAGCTAAGTCTCCTGTAGCATCATTCCAGTGAGGAAGAGCATGCCCTGGTCGGGAACCCTCCTGCATCTGTCCGCTCCTCCAGAACCCATTGATCATACGATCCCAATACCGTCCCAAGAATCACTATGTCCGCGCAACATGCATGACACCCATACTCAAAAAATTCTTCCTTTCAAATCATCTCCCAAACTCTTCGAGCAATATACCAATGCATACGGTGGCCTTCGTACCGGTATGCTGATGGAACACTTGGATTCTTTAGCCGGTTCGATATCGTACAAGCACATGCTTGGACCCCACGTGGAGACTCTTGGTCGGATCTCCGAGAGAGGTTTTTACGTCGTGACAGCTTTAGTGGATAGGTATTTATCTCTCTGTCCGCACAGTCACAGACCAGTCATGGTATTGCGGATAGACTGGACATGTTGCCATCGCTCTACCCTGTGCGGGATTGAGCGGGCTGGTCGTCTACACGGGCAAAAGCTCAATGGAGGTCGCCGTTAAGATGGAGGCACTTGGCCCAGACGGCGAAGAAGAAACTTTGATGCTTGGTATGTAATGCCTGTGGCGATATCTTCTGGCCCGCCATTCAGGACGCTTTTCAATGGTTTGCAGGGATGCTCGCACGCATAAAGCACGCTCAGTCAACCCTCTGGTCGTCAAAACTACAGAGGAACAAGCGCTCTACTCTATGGGAAAGTGTCGGTAGCAATCCCTCCTGTCGAAAGTCACATGTGCACTAACTAGATCTACGTAAGACGCCCAGAGCCGAAGAAGATCTCTAGCACTACAGTCTCTCTCGCGCGTTCCCCCGAGCTCAGAAGAAGCTGCGGCACTCCATCGGACCTTTTTGAATTATGGGCAAGAAGACACCTCCGGCTCGCAAAGTGATCGAGTGTGGATGGGAGACACTGAACTCGAGAAAACCATGCTCATGTTCCCGCAAGAGCGCAAGTAAGTCAGAATGTTATTGTGTCACGTTCAGCTGAAGTTGATCAAGTATTCATCAGAAGGTCTTTGGAGGTATATACACTCTTCTTCCTTGAATTAAAATTTTGATCATATCAAAATAAGGATACCTGATGTGTCTTGCTTACGAGGTACATCAACCCAAATACTTACCTCCATAGCTTCCTGACGAATATAGATGCAGCTCGGGTTTGCGAACTCTTGCCTCTTCACTAGGTCGCATGTGTCGTTCCTCTCGCTAGATAACATATATTTCCGAAAGCCAGTGAATATCGGCTCGATTCTCCGCTTGGAGTCCCAAACCTTGAACACCAGTCACCTGGGCGAACTTCCTGCTGCGGTTGTAAGGGGTTCTCTTTCTCTATTTCTCTGCACTATACTTGGGTTTGCTCTAATGCCACGTCATGGAAACGCAGCACGTTCGGGTCCAAGCAAACGTCGTTGATGTAAAAACTGGTCGGGAAGAAACTATGAATGACTTTAGGTTCACCTTCGCCAAAGACGATAGACATCATGAAATGCCAAGGATCGTTCCTAGGACCTATCAAGGTATGACTGCCTTGATCCAAATCGGGAGCTATTGTGACATCCTTGTGGTTTCTGAAATACGCAGAAGCGATGCTGTGGTTGGAGGGCAGGAGGGCACTCGAGATGGGTAGGCAGATTCGAGGAAGACAACGCCTGGGACAGTGAGGATGGAGCTTACGACAGTGCTACGTTTGCAGTCTGGCTTGAATTCAGGGTGCCCGCTCAAGGGGTGCAACAAAGGTGACCTGGTACGCGCTCGCGAGCAACTCGCCTCTACTATCCTCCGAGTCCGTCCCTGTGCGTGACTCCGGTTCAGAGTACCACATCAACCTACAACATTTAATAAGTCAATTACTAGTACTACTTTGCCAGGGCCACCCCTTTTAAATAACACGACACGCCAGCTCCGTGGCAAGACCCGCTACGCATTCAGTAGGGAGAACAGGTCCTGTAACGCTTATCCGGCCGTTTCAAAAGCTCGAGATCAACATCGCATAGGGGGACTTCACTACACTCCAGAAGGAAGCGGGCCTCAGCACACGAGGCACAAACGAACGTGCGCAACACCGCGGACGACGTCCGCTCACGAAAAGCACGCAAAATGTGGGTCTTCGAGCTCGGTGTCACAACTGATGGCCACGAAGTCTCAGCGTCAAAACTGCCGCCGGGGATGTCCTCCACAAACGCATCCTCGACGCGCCGGGCTTTCAACGATTGCATAAACAGCCTGAGCGTCTTGCGAAGTCGTTTTAAACTGTCGTCAGCGTCAAACAGTATGTTCAGAAACCGCAGCGTCCGTCGCAAAGGTTGCAATTTAATGTGGCTCCGCAGCTCGTCGAGAAGACCCAGTTGCAAAGTCTCTTCAATCCCGTCGGACAACCTCCGCACTGCGGGCATGTATCGTGCTACTACAAGCGAACATTGGACACCACCCTCGTGCTGATTCGAGGCACACATACCCCCGACTATATGGGCTATCAAGGCTTCACGCATATCCTCGCAACCACCCAACAATGTTGCTCCATGCAGCACCCCAAGTAGGGTTCCGCACGGGTAACACCGTCGCGCAAAAAGTCGACACCGCACCCACACCCGCAGACACCGCACCCGCTGCGGGTATGGGTGTATACCGACCCGTCACGATGACGGTGTATTGAAAACACCGCGGTGGTCGATAACACCACAGGTAACTACATTTGACAAACCAAATAGAGTCGGCATGAGAGGTATTAGGTCATGTCCGGACAGCAAAAATCAGTTTCGAAAATTCGACTTTGAGGTTCACGTGACAAGTTCGTGTGATCCGGATCTTAGATAATCAATTGTCGGGATTGTCCTTGTCACTCTGTATACAAACATGCCTACTGATCTTGAAGCACGACAGCGAAACAAGGAGCGTCAGCGATGCTTCCTGTTCACACTGGTAATGATGCTCA
>JBBPNE010000575.1:0-17285 GCA_038090735.1 Xerocomellus amylosporus | reverse complement strand
CCATTCTTGCTCATGGCTTATTCATTCACTCTTTATGGATAGATTACGCCCTTTATGGCATTTATCCCACTACAAGGACAAACAGTCCTTTACGTATATATATGCGGGTCTTACACCCCAATATATCGAAGTTCTCTCGCACCCCAAAGCGTGATTACTTCCTAGCAAGACTTCCTTGCAAATACTCTCAGCTCTAAGTGAGTTGCTTCCTACTCACTGGGTATCTCCTATACGCTGTTGTCTCTGCACCAATTGGAAAGTAGCGCTTCCAATATGCCCCACTCGTGGCCAACGCCTCTCCATTCCAACGTGGTGGTTTCCACGGTGACGAATACGAGGGCCGTAAATCGTTTCGTTCTGTTGATTTCGGCAACCAGAGTCAACTGACATCTAATCAGGAAGAGACCAACTCCAACTATGGTTCCGAGTCTTACGCACCTTCGAGTATCATGTTCAAAAACATCGATAAGGGAGGATTGATCGCTAAAGAGGCTCTGGCGAGCGAGATGATGGAAAATGAGATGACAGAGGTTGTCAAGGAGACGCTACATAAGTCCGCCCAACGCTCGGGGTGGCCATCACAGAAGATGTGAAGATACATTTCCAACTTCTGGTTCATGTGTTCTGTCTCTCTGTCAGTCTGTGGGTGGTAGGCAGAGGACAGGGCGAGGTCATATCTCAGCAGCCTGGCCAGCTCTTGAGCGAAGGCAGAGGCGAACTGAGGGCCACGATCAGAGATACATTGGTCATGAAGACCGAAACTGGTGAAAACCTTTTGGAAAAAGAGTTGTGCCACCCCGGTGGCGTCAACAGTTGTGTGACAAGGGCAAATGATTACCCCCTTTGTAAGCCCGTGGTCGACCACAACCATGACAGCATCGAAACCCTGAGAAAGAGGAAGGCCAGTAATCAGGTTGACCGAGACCTGCTGGAACGGGCGGGTGGCAGTGGAGAGGAGGGGAGTAAGGGTGGGCGCTGACAGGTGGGTGTTGATTTTCGAAGCCTGGCACACAGCGCAGCCGGCCATGAAACAACGAACAAAGGCATTGAGGCCTGGCCACCAATAGTCACGGGTGAGGAAGGCCTGGGTGCAGCAGACGCAGCCATGGCCCCCAGTAGTTGAATTGTGGACGGAATGGACGAGTTCCTGCCGGGTGGAATCAGGCACATAGAGGTGTCCCTTAAAATAGAGATGGCCTTCAGTAAATAGCCAATCCTCCTTCCGAGCGCGAGGCAAGAGGGAGGTGCCATCGTCCAGGGCATGGAGGGCGGATTGGACGAGGGGATCGGCAGCAATGGAGGATGAGATCTTCTCAGACAGAGCGAGATTGATGGCACAGGCGAACAAGTCATCAGGGAGGAGTGTGACATCGGAATTGTCGTCCGAAGTGTCCACCTCATCCCGGCGGGAGAGTGCATCCGCAGGACCCATCTGAGTCCCCGGGACATGTTGGAACGTGAGGTCAAAGTCCTGGAGGAACAAATTCCAACGGGCCTGACGTCAAGACAGCTTATGAGGCTGGCGGAAGTAGACTAGGTTTTTGTGGTCCGTAAGGACCGTAACAGGGTGGATGGTCCTGAGAAGGTAATGACGCCACTCTTCGAGTGCAGTGATGACAGCGAGCAGTTCGTGGTCAAGGTAGTGACGCCATTCCTCGAGCGCGGTGATGACGGCGAGCAGTTCGCAGTCATAAATGTTGTAGTTACGTTCGGCAGACCCGAACATCTTGGAGAGGTACGCACAGGGGTGGAGGTCCCCGTTGACGTCTTTCTGCATGAGTACCGCCCCGGAGGCAGTTAACAATGTGTCAGTCATGAGGTAAAAGGGGTCTGCCACATCGGGCATCCGCAGTACTGGTTGACATGTGAAGGCGTCTTTGATGGTGAGGAAGGCGTCCTGACACAATGGTGTCCAGTCCCATTTAGCCCCTTTTTTGGTGTGGTCGTGGAGAGGATGAGCGACGGTGGAGAAGTTAGGGATAAACCTCCTGTAGAAATTACAGAACCTGATAAACGACCTAACTGCCTTTATGGAGGTGGGGGCTTGCCACTCGTCAATGGCGCGGAGTTTGACGGGGTCCATGGCCACATGGCCCTCCTTCACAATCATCCCAAGGAATTTGACCTCGGGCACGGCAAATACGCACTTTTCCAATTTGAGGTAAAGCTGGTGCTCCCGGAGACGTGCGAGAACCTTTGTTGTATGCTCCTCCTGTTGCATAGTGGTGGGGGAATGGATAAGGAGGTCGTCCATATAGATGACAAGCCATCCTTCTGCGATGTAGTCACCGAACAGGTGATCCATGAGCGCCTGAAACATAGCGGGGGAGTTACACAGCCCGAAGAACATGACCGTTGGTTGGAAGAGCCCGAACGGCGTAATGAAAGCGGCTTTCTATCAATCCTCTGGTTTAATCAAGACATTATTGTATCCCCAGCGAATGTCCATCTTTGTGAATACAGTCGATCCTTTGAGCTGGTCGACGAGATCGGTAATGAGGGGAAGGGGGTAGGCATTCTTGATTGTATGGGAGTTTACATATCAGTAGTCCTGGCAGGGGCGTACCAACCCGTCCTTCTTTGGAACAAAAAAGAAGGGGGAGGCTTGCGGGAACTTGGACAGCTGGATCTTTCCAGTGGCGAGGTGTTCATCAACAAACTCCCGGCACGCTTCTCGCTCCTTTGGGTTCAGGGGGTAAGCTATGGCCACTCGTGGCACAAAGCCCTTGCCCGAATCAATGGCATGGTCAAAGGACCGGGGTGGGGGGAGCCAGTCCGTGTTCTTCTTCTCGAAGACATCAGTGTATTCTGTGAAGGAAGAGGGTAGATCGACCTTCTTCTTTTCCTCTTTTGCTGCTACCTCCACAGCAATGGTGGTCTTTCGGACGTCATAGGCTGCATCGGCGTACCTGTCCAGGCGCTTTTTCCAAAGACGCGCTATCTTTTTGTCAGGGTCCAGATCCAGATACCTTATGAGATATTGTTGGGCTAGTGCCTTGGGAGAATCATGCCTTGGTTTTCGTGGGAGACTCAGGACCGAGACTTCCCCGGTAGCCCAGTCGATGGTGGGATTGACCTCTCATAGCCAGGGGAGGCCTAGGATCATGTTTTCCTTTCCGCAGTTGAGGACCAGGAAGTCCCTCCTTTCCTCGGCATCTCCTATCTGCACGAAGATTGACACTTTGTGCCGGGTGGTGCCGGCGCTATTGCTGCTCCCATCCACGTTGGAAGCCTTCAGGGGGTGAGGAAGCCATACCATTGGTATCTTCCTCCTCTTCACTAGATCACGATCTATGAAGTTTCCAGTTGCACCGCTATCCACTAGGGCAAACATGTCGACGATTTCGGCTCCCTCATGTGCAAATATTGAGATGGGAATATGTATTGATTGCGCGACGGGATCTGATACAAATACAGGAGCTATCACTTTCAGAGGAGAAGACGTCGAAACTTCGCTCCACTTTAAAAACCCGAGGTGATCTCTACCTTGTTGGTGACCACAACCTCCTCATCCTGCCCTTCTTCAAAGCATGTCTTCAGGACCTGGAGGACCTCCTCGGGGCCAACGTCTCTGTTCTTCAACCCATTGATGTATGCGGCAGGGGGGAAGGCAGGGTCGGGGTTATTTCTGCAGCGCGGACGTGGGCCAGAGAACTACTGCTGCTGCCCCCCTGCTGCGGTGCGTAGGGCTTCCAGTGTTGAGTGCTGCCCCCCTGCTGCGACGCGTAGGGCTTTCGTGGCTCCCGTGAGTGTTTCCTCATACTGCAACCTACCTGGTGGCAGATGAAACACTTGTTGTTCCTCATATGCTCGGCCCTTTGTTCTCAAGTGACAAACAAGAAAAACGTGTCTACTGGGGAGAGCTTGACGGCGTCGACGTCTATGGCATTTGGATCACGTCGAGGCGAACTATGATGGGTTCCGTTCCCGTAGGAGGAGACCGATCCTCGGCCAGCACGGATGCCAGCAATACTTCTTTGTTGGGCATGGAATTGATTGGCTTGTTCGATCCATCCGTGGAGGTCAGCGGGCATGTCCTTCATAGAAAGGATCATGGTGATGAGAGAGGGATCGAGTCCCCTAGCAAAGTCGTCGATAATAGTGATGTTGTCCGTGACGCCGGCCTGGGTGACATTGAGTTGGAAAACCGAAACATAGTTCCAGAATCCGTTGGCAGGGTCGCGAAGGTTCTGTCTGAGCACTCCCATACGGTGACGAGCTTCAACCTTTATGTCAAAGGGGCAGAACATACTGCGAAATTCTTTCAACATCTTTTCATATGTCTTCTCCTCCTCCTTTACGTCCTCATTGGCTACCTTGTAGTACCAGCCTTCCGAGAAGTGCTTGCCTCGTCCCTTGCTCCTTTTGGCGAGAGTGGTGAGAAGCATGGCGTGGTTGTTGTAAAGGTGCTTATTCATCTCAAAGTAAGCGGAGAGAGCGAGTACCCATCGAAGGGCATCCTCGGAGTTACCAGAGAAGTCCTCGGGTAATCCGGCCTTGTTCTCGATGGGGCGAGCGACGGGATCAGACATGTCAATTTCAGAGTCTGGAGAAGGTGGGCAGGGTGCTTGTGGGGGTAGATCGATAGGAGGGATGGGGGCATCAGGGTCTAGCGGGGGAAAGAGAGGTGAGTACTCAGGGGAGGGTATGGTCTGAAGAGGGGAGGTAGTGGCGACGGTGAGATCTGGGGCGGCGGGTGAGAGTAGTTGTGAGGTGAAGACTTCGTGCTCTGATTCGGAATCGGAGGGCACGCGAATTCCTCGAAAGAACGACGAAATGGTGGGCGGTGGGGTGTCCTGCTAGATAGCAGAGACAATGGGGACGATCTGATTCTTTTTGTTATGCTGATGCGTAGAACCAAGAGTCGAAGCGCACACTCGAGTGTAGTGTGAAGACACACAGAAATCCTGACTCAAGTCTGAATAGACAAGAGTGTTCTCAGACTAGCGACTGAAGTCCTAGCTGGATGACCTTGGAACTACACAATGAGATTGCGTAGAATCAGATAAAGTAGTAGTACATGAAGTGAGCACTATTTATAGTGCCTGGCTACTGAGCACGGACCAACAAGGACAAAATAGGAAGGAAGACATAAAAAGCAGGTACTGCCATCATCCAAATAGAGGATAGGGGTAGTCACCGAAAGGAGTATGACTACCAGAAGGAATGAAGAGTATGATAGGCGAAGTACAACAGAGATCCAACAGCCTCAACCGAATGCGGAAGTCCGAATGGTAAACGTAAGAAAGAAACAGAACCCAGAGGTAAGGAAAACGTAACAGGTAAAGGAAAAGGAAAAGCTAACAAGACACCCATGGCCGATGAAGCCATGATGGTGTCACTGGATTTCATAGATGACAACATCATACCTGATAATGTTTCAGATATTGTAGCTCTGACATTACAATCAAAATGGACATGCCGTCCATTTCTTCATTCTTCCTGGGAGGACCGGAGGAAGCTTCAACTTCTCAGATTACCGAGATTGACAAAGAAGTTCTTGATTGGGGAGACAATGATGATGGAATGGAAACCTCCTTCTTGGCACAGCCAAACCAGTCTTTTCGCAGAATGTCCTTTTAAATCGGTCTACCAAGAAAGGACATACACAAAAACCCAATGTAGAACAAAGAGGTGAAAGTTTTTATGGGGATTTTGACAGGAACACTGATGGAACCTGGAAATGTGGCCTGGATCGTGGAATGGTAACATGGGACAAAGATCAAGATTATCTTTTATGGCATGGGCGTATGGGACACTGTTCACGCAATGCTGTCCGACACGCTCACAATCACGTTTCTGGCATACCAAAACTTGATATCCCATCTAATCTACAACCTTGTTGGATGTTCACTTGGCAAAGGCACGGAACGACCTTTCCTACCTTCAGAATCCAGAGGGGATAAACCACTCGGATTGGTTCACACCGATCTCTGTGAATTCCCTGTCCAATCTTGGATGCGTCACACCTGGATAATGACCTTTCTTGATGACTTTTCGAGCTATGGATCAATTGTTTGCCTAAAACGTAAGTCAGATGCGGCAACCACTTTCCACAATTGGTTTTCTTGGGCTGAAAAGGCCTGTGGGAACAAACTGTTGAAACTGCATTCGGACCGTGGAGGGGAATACATAAGTTCTGACCGACGGAACTTCCTTTCCGCAAATGGTATCGAACATCAGAAGACGGTCCCACATACACCACAACAGAATGGTAGAGCTGAACATTTTAATCATACGCTTTTGGAGAAATCTGAAGCTATGCAACAACATGCATGTTTACCACCTTTCTTGTGGCAGGATGCAGTTGAGATGAGCCTCCATATCTATAACAGGCAATCAATAGATCGTCATAATTGGTTCCCTCTGATTCAACGTTGGAATGGTACTAAACCGGATATTTCATACTTTATAACTTTTGGTTGTCAGATGTATGTTTTCATACCCAAAGACAAGTGACCTAACAAGCTTGCACCCAAATCTGAAGATATGGTATGTGTTGGCTATGAACCAGGAACAAAGGGGTATTGCTTCTGGTCCAAGATCAGAAGGACGATTGCTATTTCTTCTACTGCCACATTTGATGAGTTTGACTTCCCTAATTGTCCTAGAGAGAAACTACCAGACAAACAGCCTCCCGCAAATCAATCTCCTGAAACTAATGACTCCGGAGATGAAAATCAGGATGGAGATGATGGTCATCAACCTCCTGATAATGATCAACCTGATCATATTTGCCCGTATCCACATTACTTGCCGTTACCCGGATCCGATGTTGATGATACAGAAAGCAAAGATGATCTTTATGGACCACCACGTCCACCCAAACCCGCAGGACGCACATCGAAAGATGAGAGACAATGACCTCCATCTGCTCCTGCACCACCTCCTAAACCAATACCACCTTGACCTAATTTTCCTCAATCGCCTAAACGCACTGGTCCTACCATGGGTTACCAAAAGGAACATCCTAAGGCACCTTTGGAACCAGGTGTCCGTCCTCCTAGAATCATCAAACCGGTGATTCAAAAGGATTCAATCTATGGGACTAGAACCCCCACACAGATTGAACAAGAGATCTGGACTGAACAGGACTTTGTATGAAAGGTACTCAGGCAGGGATCCCAGGAACAACCCAATCCTATACCTCAACTTTTGCGAAATGTTTCCATGCCGGGAAATTCAAGCGAGGAGGAGCCTGAATCACATGCTGGAAAAGTTGAATGGTCTTCTTCATTCATTTCTGAATTATTGGCTCATACCATGGAATCTTCGGATGTACTGAAATTCTACCGTGCCATTAAAAAGATGCCAATAGAAGATCAAGATAATTGGATAAAGGCATGTGACGATGAAATGAAGTCACTAGCTGACCAAAAGGTTTGGAAATTGGTTGATCTTCCCCCAGGTTGAAAACCCTTGAGGACTGGGAGATCAAGTCACTCGATGTCAAAACTGCTTACCTCTATGGAGAGCTAGATGAAGAGATATACATGGATCAACCTGAAGGTTATATAAAGAAAGGCCAAGAAAGAAAAGTATGTCGCTTGCTGAAGAGCCTTTATGGTCTCAAACAATCACCACTTCAATGGAATAAGGAACTCCACAAGTCCTTACTGAATTTAGGGTTCACCCATACACAATCGGATGCCGGTGTGTATTTCAAATTTGATGGAACTGACATAAATATAGTTGTCATCTATGTCGATGACGTGCTCTTCATGGAATCAAACCCGTAACTCGTCAAAAGGGAAAAAGGAACCTTTATGAAGGTTTGGGAATCTAGAGATTTAGGTGAAGCCAAGGAATACCTTGGAATGCACATTACCCATGATCGCAAAAAAAGGACATTAACCCTAGACCAATGTATCTATGCGGAAAAAGTCCATAAACAATTCGGAATGCAAAACGCTAAACCGGCCTGGACACCTTTACCAACCGAGGCAACCTCGGATCTTCGTTCCCAATACCAATCAGTGATTGGATCTTTGCTATATATAATGCTAGGAACAAGACCGGATATTGCCTATGCGGTAATCCGTATGTCACAGTTTTGTGCAAATCCATCACAAGAACACCTTAGTCGGGCACTATATATCGTCTGCTATCTTGGCACAACCAAGAACTTTGCTTTGCGGTACGATGGTGCAAACCACGATGGTTTCTTAGGATACACAGACAGTGATTGGGCAGCCAATCCAGATGATCGGAAATCCATCACTGGATATGTCTTATTTCTTGCTAACTCTCCTGTTTCATGGTTAACCAGACAACAGACAACAGTAGCATTATCTTCCACAGAAGCCGAATCCATGGCAATATCGGACATGACACAACAGATCTCTTGGATCAAGTCATTACTGGACGAGATTTAATTCTCTATACCGAAAGTCCTGCTTTACTGTGATAACCAGGAAGTGATCTTTCTTGCAACTAATCCTGCCCAGGAACAACAATCTAAATACATTGGGATCTGATACCACTACATCAGAGAATGTGTGGAAGAAGGAGATAAAATTGATCTCTTCTATATCCCAACTGGAGAACAGATCGCTGATATTGTTACCAAGAATCTTTCACCTGTCAAATTTGAAGACATACACAGAGGCCTTCATATGGTTTCTTATCCATAATCTCGAGGAGGAGTATTGAGAATCATGTTTGACACTTAGTCTAACCTGTTCTATTTCCGCTCTTCTATTACAGCCGGGTCTAGACGTCTTACATGATATGATGACATTATGGTCTAGGTTCTTATCTCTTATCTATGTCATCATATGACATCATAGATAGGGGCTATTCTTGTTGTCGGGATGGTTGTATCTCTTGTCTCTTATCGGGGGATAAGGATTACTCTTTATGGTAGATTACCATATACGTACTTGGTCTGTGTGCACACAGCTACAGTATATAAGGAGTGGCTTCACCCTTCTTACAATAGAGCTTTTTACTGCTCTAACAGTATCACATCTACCTTCTCACCACTCTACAAGATATCCGGTTAGTAAGTCTCTCTCATTAACACCACTTCCTCTGTCATTCCCTCTAGAGAGTGTGGTACATTCTCTTTAGCCATGTTCTACGCACCAAGTGACATCAGCGGTGCCGACGGTATGCGCTGCGAATTTATTCATTCCTGCCCTTCATGGAGGCAAGGACATGCTCAACATGACTGCACATTTGTCACTACTGATCCCACCAGGAATGCAAGGCCTAGATGTCGTGCACATCCTGGCCTTCTTTTCATTTAGGCTGCATGGAAAATACTATCTGTGTGCAGTGGTACACTGGTTTATCCGCTCGGATGAGCCAGATCCTGATGCCAGAATGTGGATCGTGCAGCCCGGCTTCAGTGCACATAATGTACCAGAGATATTCATCATTCACGTTGACGCTATTTACCGAGCCGCGCACCTCATCCCAATCTATAGCACTCAGTTTATCCCAGGCAAGCCTCAGATCCAGCCACATCACTCATATGATGTCTTTTGGGCATTCAAGTTCTACATCAACAAATTTGCCAACCACCATGCCTTTGAGATCACATCATAATGTATTCACTGCCGACGTCCCACATTACAGCAGTTTTCAAAACGATGCGGAAAACGCAACTGAAATTTCGAACCCTCGGGGATAGCCAGAGTAGGACCCCAGACGCATCGCAACCAGTTTGGGTGCGTGGCCAGCACGCTCCACTTCACACCCACCATGCCCTCACCGCCTCGGTCACCAACTCGCAATTCAGACGAAGAACACTCCTTTGCAGTCGCTCTTACGGTTTACTCTTCCCTCAAGACAAAAGGCAAGGGCAAGATATCTACCACGAAGGAGGAGAAGTCTGTCACAACAAAGGAGCTCGTTTTTACCGTTAACAACACCAACTATATTGAATTTTTGCAGAGTATACTTGACAAGCACGGGCAGGGCGGGTACAAAGCCTCTGCCAAGAAGCACTTCCCCTTCAAGTTTGTGCCACCAAAAGCAAAAAGGTAAGTTGGTCCTTTTTTCGTCATTGGTATGCTAATGATCACTTTATTCTACTCTATGATCAGTCAGCGTGCTAACGATGCAATGGATGTCGATAACGAAGCTGACTACCAGGAAATGGTGAAGAAGCTCCGCAGCGCCAACCCTGGCACAACAAAGATCTACGTCGACATGAAGCAAGTCGAAAAGCTCCCTTCCTCTGGCAATTCTGAGGACGAGGGTACTGGAATGTCTGACGTCGAATCTGGCCAGGTATGTCAATGAATATCCTAGTTTATCATTCGGATTGGTATCAATGGGCCAATAGCAGAGTCCGTCACAAAAAACTCAGGAGAGAGACGCACGCCTTGGCCGATGGCGTGTCAAGCTTCAAAGCCGTTACAAGAATGAATTTGGCGATGGCTACACATACAATGGACCAATGGGGCCAGTACCTCTCACCTCGGCCATGA
Source organism: Xerocomellus amylosporus (assembly GCA_038090735.1). Lineage (NCBI taxonomy): Eukaryota > Fungi > Basidiomycota > Agaricomycetes > Boletales > Boletaceae > Xerocomellus > Xerocomellus amylosporus. Next base: position 6,846 of record JBBPNE010000575.1, on the reverse strand, counting down.
TTCTGGATTGGTGCCGCATGCTGGTCGGTCTTTTTTTATTCGAAGTAGAGCTATCTAATCAGTGTTGTACAGGAGGAAGGGCAGGCCATACTGTCTACCCCACCCAATATCGAATCGTTCAACATGACCTACAAAGCACCGTTTTTACATCCGAACCAAAAAATGGCTGCGCAGCCACCAGCTCCAGCAACACCCAGCGTTGACATCAACTCACTTACGTCTGTCCTTCTCCTTCAAACACTTACGAAGTCGGGTCTTCTGTCATCAGCTAGTGCCTCCCCACCACGTTCTAGCACCGCCAATATTCCTGCACCATTACCGGCAACACCTACCCGTACAACTGCAGAACTGTCCACCTCTCCGCCTTTACCATCGCCGTCTCAACTCTCACGCTTTCTCCAATACGCCGAAATTAGTCTTGGTGTGCGCAATGCTACCATGTATGAGCAAGACCTTGAATTCCATGGGATTGGGCCGGATATCCTCTCAGAGATTGAGGACAAGACACTTGCCGGCATTGGTATTACAACGGGAGATATTATTCGTCTCAAGAGGGGCAGTCTTGCTTGGTGGAACGGTCCTGAAGCGAAGCGGAAGAGGAGCAATACCGGTGCATCGTCAGGCACTGAGTACGGAAGAGTGTGCTCCCCCAGTGTCCAGCCACCAAGGAAAAAGGTAGCATATGAGAAGCGGTACCATGAGGGTGGTGGATCCCGTTTTTTGGGGCCACCAATGCGACCAGGCAATGACAATATTGGACCCAACGCTGACTACAATCTATTTTACAAGTGTGATTCACAAAATCAATGGCTTCCGGTCCCGAGAGGCTTTGCAGTTGACGAGGATGGCGAGGACAAAGAGGAATGAGCAGACACAAATGCATTCTTTCTAACATAGTAGTACTGGCCGAAATCTATCCTATGTATCCAGATGCACGAAAATACCCTTCTGCCTTCTCGGGCGTAATGCTCTGACATGCATGAATGATTGCTGTCATAGGTGGGACATCCCTGTAACGGCGCAGGTAAGCCTTGATCGTAGAAAATGCTTGCTCAATAGGATTTTAATCAGGAGAATATGGCGGCAGATAAATAAGCTTGCACGCTAAACCCGATCAGTGGGAGCAAGAAAAATCACATCGGACAACATACAGTGCATATCCTCAACCAGTGCCCGAATCTCTTCACCATGATGAATGTGACAGTTGTCCATAATTAGGACACTGCGTGGGCCAGGATACGGGTTGGTGAAATGCATCTATATTGCGTATCAGTCCAATTATACTACTACTGTGTGTCAATGTGGAAAGCTACGCACCACATGTTCCTTCAAGAAGCGTAAAAAAACGCACGCTATCAACTGGACCCTCAATTATGTCGTACGAGATGATACCGTCAAGTGTAATGGCCGGAAGAATAGAGTAGCGCATTCCTCGTACAAAATAATGGCTGCCAAAGCAGCGCTGTCCTTTGACTGAGCGACCATGTGAACGAGTAGCCGTACGTTTATCACTGGCAGCTTCATCCATAAATAACAGCATATTTGGGTCTGCCGCATCCGCCGCAATACAGTTCATGTAGATTGCCCGATGCAGCTCATTCCGCTCAGCCGCTGAGAACGAAACAACTTTCCGGGTGATCTGAAGGCGCTGGAGTGTTCGTTGAAGGGTAGGAAGAGTACTATATACACGATGTTTGTCCCATAGTTCATGTTGAAGCTTGTCGAGGTACAGTATATGGTGCTCCAGTGCAGAACTGTAGCATGAATAAAAGCAGTGTCTGCTATACTGAGGATGTGGCGGCGCCCGACAACACAAGAGTACTTGTGAGGGTTGTATACGACACCAAAGCATTCGTAGAGGTCGAGGGTCTTGTAGACAAGAGTTTTCCCAATGCCTAGGATTCGGCAAATATCCTTGATGCTATGGCCTTCTGAATAAAGTGTTGGAATGTATAGTTTTATGTCTTTGGACACGACGTGTGCTGGCATGTGGTGGGACGTGTGGGAAAGCCTACTGCACGCAGACGCTATCATTCACTCAGGTGAGCTCGGGGTCCTACTCAGGCTATTCCCGAGGGCTCCAAATCTCAGTCGCGTTTTCCGCATCGTTTTGAAAACCGCTGTAATCCCACCACTCTCAGAGAGTTCGAGGAGATGATCCATATTGGAAGTGCTAGATTCCAATTGGTGCAGAGGCAACAGCGAAGAGGGGTAATGTCAAACACGTGGTTTTCCACTAAGAAAGGTCGGAGGTAGGAGTCATCGAGAATCCTCGGGGTGTGAGAAATCTCGGAGACAGAGAGAGTGGGGGGGTGAGTGCCAACTTCGGAACCACGGAGTTGGACTTGTCTGAGGGACTTCGGCTTCAGCGTATGTGTTGCGCCTAGTTCAAGTTACGGTGTCCCTAATTTCTATTGTCATTCTGAAGTCTACCGGGGGAGAGTGCAGAAGTCCGAGGCGTGCCAGCACAGCAACACCAAAGATATCCGAATAAGCTCCGAGGCTTGGAGGTGGTAGACGTTGAGTGGCTGCGGAGATGCAGCGCACTCGGAGGTGAGTCAATGTCGGACTTGGGTCGGGGGGTTGGGGATGACGGAAGATAGAGGGAACAGAGGTCGATGGCGAGTAAAGGTTTGGGTGCGTCTAGTGAAGACTTGAAAGGGTTTGACGGAGGTCTCGTGTGGGAGCATAGAGAAGGAGTGGATTCATAAGACAAGTAATAGGTACAAATGAGTAAGCAAGCAAACAAGCAATGGCAAGCAATAATTGGACTGAGGTTTACTAACTAAGTGTACAGTACTTATAGTAATGGTAGTGCACTGCAAAAGTCCGAAAGCGGGGTCTCGGAGGTAAGCTTGTACCAAGCTACGGATAGGTACAATAACCGAGTCAGAGGCGGTGTCTTGGAGGTCCGAAGGTTGCGTGTGGCGTAGGCACCAGATCTAGGGCTAAGTATACAAGTGGCAATAATACAGGTAGAGAATGGAACAACACTAATGGGGTGGCATAGGATTATACCTGTGTGAGGGTCCGAGAGTCTGAGAGTCGGGGTTGAGACCGAGACTATAGGGTAGGAGTGAGGTCGGAAAGGTCGGAATAGGCTTGCGTGGACTTGGTGAAATTCCGGGATATGACAGGTAAACCAAAATGAGTGAGAAGCTACTCACTATACTGTTGGAAGTGTTTGCAAGTTAGAGCTGGAAGTTATGTATCACACTTGTGGATATGCGAGAGAACTTAGATTGAAAGGGGCGTAAGGCCTGAGTATGTATACGTAAGAGACTATTTGTCCCTGTGTATACGTAAATGCCATAAAAGGTACTGAATAACCTTTTAGGATGTGTATGTAAGCCATGCGCAGCAATGAGTAAGCAATGATGTGCTATGGCGTGATCATGAGAGGGATATGCTATTGGATCTCCTCAATATGGTGCAATGATGCATCAGCAATCTGACCCCTCTCTAGGCAGAGCTGGACAGTGTTGGCTAGCACACAGATCTTGACAACAAGGCACCTAACTGCCTAGACCCAGCACAGACTGTTCTATACCTTATCTAGACTGGAGCAGACCAGAGACAGTGCTATACAGACTATCATGATCAAGATATCCAATTTATGAATTGTCACTGGACAGTGCTGGAACAGGTCAGGGACAATCTGTCACACTGCAGAATAGAGCAAACACATATTCAGACAATAATGCTAAATACAGATAAGAGCGGAAATCAAGATCACGTTACAGTATGTAAGGTCAACATCAAACCCACACCACGACCTGTGACCTTCCTGCCTAGGCATGCCGTTGCTTCGAACAGCAAAGTCAATGGAATAAGAGGAATGCACTGCAGTTCTATGTACCTTCCAAGTTGAGCCCATCAGACACGCAAGTCTTGTGTTTTGGCCCGATGGATGGGATTCGAGTCACACTTGCTCATTAGTCCGAGGATTTCGATATAGACCGGTGAGTAGGTGGCAACCCTAAAGTTAACCTCATGTAGATCTGAAGCGATTTCGTCAAGCATGACCTTGAGCTTTAAGTTCGTCAGCATTGACACCATCCAATAGTGGAGGGGACAAACGGCAGTTGCGGCGACCGCCATGGTAACCCTGGGGACCTCCAGAGCAAAGACTTCAGGGAAGAGCTGGCCCACCGACGTAGGACCAGTGTAAAAAAAATCTATGATCAATCCTGCGAGCGCCAGGTGGGCTAGTTTATTGGCATGTCCCTGGCGACAGCGTTAGCAAGTAAGATCATGATGAAAACCACTTTACCTCGTCATCAATACCATTTTTCAAGAACAGGCCACCGTCACCTAAGAGACTCTGAGCGACTTCGATGTTTTTATCGCGGCGATTGTCGGGATCCCACTGGTAATGTTGAGCAACAAACAAACGAGCCTTCTTCCTCAGTCCAGAGCGCCAGTTCCTGAGATCCTCCCACAACTAACTGGATGAGCCACTTATTGGGAAGTCAATGAAGGATCCCTCACCGATCTGGTAGTTCCCGAAGTATGTTGCGGCCACCAACCTGCATAACCGATCCGTTGAGTTGGGGAAACTATCACACCACCCCGACTTACCCTCGGAAACGTGGAGTTGTCGGAGTTGATGTTTGGCAATTGCTTCCTCAATGTACTTGGCAGCTTTGGCATTGAAGGCAGGATGTAGAGGGAAGGTGCTGATAGATGCAGCATCACAATGAGAAAATTGCTTCGCACGTTCAATTATGTCACGGGTGGACGGGTCGTAATATTGCAGCTGCCATGGCTCTGCACCTTCTGTCACAGGACCGATGGGCCTCAAGTGGCTCGTGTCATTAGCACCGTGTTCTTCATTTGTCGTAGGTGCAGTTGTCAGATTCCCTTGCGGCATGGCTGCAACCTGAGTAATTGAGGAAGTCTCCGGATGTTCATTTCCAACTTGGGTAAGAGACGACGAGGTCTGTCGCTGCTTAGCTGGGAGCAGCTGGGCAATCGAGGTGTACGATTACGTTGACGGTGCGCAGTTATGATGTCCTCGACCTCTCGGGCGTGAGTGACCGGATTACCTGTTAGGGAAGCCATCAGAACGAATCTTGTATTGGGAACAGGAAAGGAAACCTGAGGCAGAAGGGGGTGGACACGTCTGGGTTGGGGCTTGACACTCTTGTTGTGGCTGTGCAACTGCTTGATCGAAAGCCATCTGATCGTCCATTTCATTGACTACATGAATTAGAGTTGACGCTGTACATTGAATGCACTAAAACACACCTGATTGATGGTTCACAGTTACAATGTCCTCGACCTCTCTGGTGCGAGTAACCAGATTACCTGTTAGGGAAGCCATCAGAACGAATCTTTGATGGGAAAAGGAAAGGAAACCTGAGGCAAAAGAAGTGGACACATCTGGGTTGGAGCTTGACGGTTACGCTCTTGTTGCGGCCATGCAACTGCTTGATTGAAAGCCATCCGATTATCTGTTTCATTGACTACATGAATTAGAGTTAGCACTGTGCATCGAATGCAATAAAACACACCTGGTGCCTCATAGGAAGCCCTCGCTAACTCATTGTTACCTAACAAGGGTTAGGCACAGCGCACCCAAAAAGAAAATGTAAGGACGTACTTGTCCTTGGTGGTGCGATGAGTGCATGGTGCTGACGTTAGGACTCAACATGAGCCAGATCAGAGAGAAGGGGACGTACGGCGACAAAGGACTTGCTCCACAAACCTTTCATCCTCACTTGGAGAGGCTTCATTGATCTAGTGGCGGGGGTCAATCGACAGGTAAATCGAGATCCATAGAATAAGAAACCTACCTTGATTGCACCCCCACCATCATGGACCCTAGGTACAGCGGTAATACTGTGACCGGTCTCGTTGATGCTAAGTGGTGCATGGTAGAAGGAAGCTGTGCACTGTAATCCTGCGGTGCGCACTGGCGGCTGAGAATTGACTTGTTGCTCATCGAATTCGTCGGATCAGGGCAATCGTGGAAGGATGGCTCCGATAGCACGTGAGGACGAAGTAGATGCTGTGTCACTCTGCTGGCGGGGACTTGTGGATGGATGCGCTCGCTTGTAGAGCAGACAGATGATGTGCTCGAGGTTGGTGCAGTTGAAGTCCCTTGAAGTTGGGAGGATCCAGCAGGAAAGAAGGTACCTTGTGACGACACAGATGTGGATGAACTTGAAGACCGTGATGCCACACCACGGAACCGAGTACGAGAAGGAGCCTGTGCGTTGACTTCGGTTGTCAATTGGCCAGTGGATTGGTTGGTGTCAGCAGTCTGGGATGCTTGCATGTCGGGAAGCCTGAAACTAAATTGTTGGCCGGGTGTTGCCAACGAGAAAACTGGTTGTGGAGGGGGCAAAGAAGAACCATTGGGTACATAGCTCTGTGACTGGAATTCGTTCGTGTCGAGGGGACCAGAATCAACTCGTCGACGGTGAGACTTTCGTTTGCCAGTATCCTGGGAGGAAGGTGCCATTGGGTTGATTTCTTCACCTTGTGTAGCGATGTCGGTTCTCGAAGGCCGTTTCACTGGCTGCTCGGTCTGGATTTGCACTAGAGTTGTCAAACACATGCTTTTCCACTAAGGAAGGTCAGAGGTAGGAGTCATCGAGAATCCTTGGGGTGTGAGAAATCTCGGAGACAGAGAGAGTGGGGGAGTGAGTGCCAACTTTGGAACCGCGGAGTTGGGCTTGTCCGAGGGACTTCGGCTGCAGCGCATGTACTGTGCCTAGTTCAAGTTACGGTGTCCCTAATTTCTATTGTCGTTCTGAAGTCTACCGGGGGAGAGTGCAGAAGTCCGAGGCGTGCCAGCACAGCAACACCAAAGATATCCGAATAAGCTCCGAGGCTTGG
>JBBPNE010000574.1:0-17303 GCA_038090735.1 Xerocomellus amylosporus | reverse complement strand
CTACGATGAGTAGGCAGTGGATCCAGTCCGAGCGGAACATACCCATGAGAACATGAGTATGGCGAGCGAAGGAAAGTAAGTACAAACGATGAAAGAGGAGAAAAACTGTAACACAGGGATGCTGTTGACCTCACTCCTCGTGGTCACCCTCAGAAGCCCTACTGTCTTAACGACCTCGGTGTCTCTTTCAGAGCTCGTTTCGAGCGCCTCGGGGAGCTGAGTGACCTTGAGGATGCAATTTCGACGCTCAGGGATGCAGTTATCCTCATCCCTCATGGTCACCCTAAAAACCCTTTTTTGCTGCACAGCCTCGGCAACTCCTTGTTCACTCGTTTCCAGCGCCTCGAGGAGTTGAGTGACCTCGAGGACGCAATTTCGAGGCACAGGGATGCTGTTGACATCACCCCATATGGTCACACTAGCAACCCTTATTTTCTGAACAGCCTAGGCTCCTCCCTGAATACTCGTTTCAGGCACCTTGGGGAACTGAGTGACGTCGAGGACGCAATTTCGACGCACAGAGATGCTGTTGACCTCTCTCCTCAAGATCACCCCGACAAACCTGTTCGTGTTAACAACCTCGGTAGCTCCTTCCTCGTCCGTTTCGAGCGCCTCGGGGAGCTGAGTGACCTCGAGCACGCGATTTCAACGTTCCGGGATGCTGTTGACCTTACCCCTCGTGGTCACCCTCACACGCCTGACCATCTTAACAACCTCGGCAACTCCTTCTTCGCTCGTTTCAAGCGCCTCGGGGAGCTGAGTAACCTAGAGGACGCCATTTCGACGCTCAGGGCTGCTGTTCAGCTCACCCCTCATGGTCACCCTGACAAGCCCAGCCATCTTAGCACCCTCGGGAACTTTTTGGCCGCTCGTTTCGAGCGCCTCGGGGAACAGAGCGACCTCGAGCAAGCAACTTCCCTGTATTTGCGTGCCGCCTCCACCCCCATCGGCCCTATTAGAGTCCGATTTCATGCATCACGGTATTGGATATCGTGTGCTCGCCGCATACGCCATCATTCTCTCCTCCATGCATATTCCGTTTCTATTAGCCTCCTTCCCGAACTCGCATGGATCGGCCTCTCTCTTACACACCGCTACTCTGAGCTTACGCTAGCCGCCAACGTGGTGCGGGAGGCTGCTGCTGCTGCTTTGGATTCGGGACTCCTGGAAACTGCGGTGGAGTGGCTCGAGCAAGGACGCTCGATCGTTTGGGGGGATCTCTTTCAGCTTCGCAGCTCCCACGAAGAGTTGTCGCGCGCTCATCCAGATCATGCCCATAGACTTCGGGAACTGTCTGCCGCATTAGAGCATGCCAGTGCCTCTCGCGAAAAATATTCGTTCGGACCCTTGGAACAGAGTCGAGAGTCCTTGCAACAAGAGGTTGACAGACACCGTACGCTCGCGATCGAACGAGATAAACTGCTCCGGGAGATTCGCCGCTTTCCTGGTTTCGAGCAATTCCTCCTTAGCAAACAGTTCCCCCAGCTCCGAGCTTCGGCACACTCTGGCCCGGTGGTCTTACTCAACGCTGCAGAGAGCCGCTGTGATGCATTGATTGTTCTTGCTGACGTCGATCATGTAATTCATGTCCCGCTTTCCACTTTCACTTTCCAGCGGTCCGTGGGTCTTCACAAAACGCTGGAGAAATTGCTTCGTAACGCTCGTGTCATAGGCTGTGACGACAGGGAGGGGAAAAGTGCAACACGAGGCCGCGTTACCTGGGAGCCCCTCTTATCCACCTTGTGGAACGGTGTCGTCCAACCAGTTTTGCATACCTTGGCTCTCTCAGTACGTCATTTCATGTCACCTGAATTCATTCCTGATCCATTCATCTGTCTGAGCAGACTCCTGCGGACCTACCCCGCATTTTTTGGTGTCCGACTGGCCCCTTCATGTTTCTTCCCATCCATGCAGCAGGTCTCTATGACACGCAGCATTCGCGACCTGGGCACAAAGTATCCGACTTTGTCATCTCGTCATACGTCCCTACTCTCAGCATTCTTGCGCTATCATCCAATCCCAGCGCAGCACCTAGCGGCGATCTCCGCCTCCTTGCTGTCCGTCAACCGCCCTCGGATGGTCTATCCCGACTTCCAGGTGTGGCCGCCGAGTTGGAACACATCAAGGCGGTAATCGCGAATTCACCTTCAGCACGCACCACCCTCCTGGAATCGTCTGTCGGCACGGTCGAGGAAGTACTTGCGCTCATGAAGGAGGCAGACTGGGTCCATTTTGCATGCCACGGAATCCAAGACGCCGCAGAGAGTGGTCTTTGTCTCGCCGATCAACGCCGGTTGAGGTTGCGTGACATCATCGCGTTGTCACGTCCCCATGGTGGGCTTGCCTTTCTCTCCGCATGTGAGACGGCGACGGGCGACGAGGGTCTCTCAGATGAGGCCATCCATGTCGCAGCGGGAATGTTGTTTGCGGGTTACGGGGGAGTCGTTGGCACGATGTGGTCGATCAGCGATAAGCTTGCGCCCGTTGTAGCCAGGGACGTATACGCGCAATTGTTCCTGAACGGCACAAGGCCGGATTATCGGGAGGCTGCACGGGCGCTGCATGGAGCTGTCGAGCGACTTCGAGAGAATGGCAGAGCGTCGTTCGTCGAGTGGCTTCCGTTCATCCATGTAGGTCTTTGAATGTTTGGGTGTCTATGTCTTCTACTGTCACGGTATTGTATGCCTCGTCATGTACACGGATAGATTGGCTTCCTTGGTCCCGTCTTCCTATTGAAATGGATTTTAATCTCGGCGATAGTACAATGACTTGCTCAATTGCGTCTGCGTATTGCTACTTTGCCGCACGGGCTGGATGTCTTGTAGGAAACGTTGGTCTTGGATGAATGAGCGGAACCCAAGGCTGAGGAGCCATTGCTGAGCTCAAATTTGGGCGAGGGGATCGCACTGACTGGTCTCAGCCTCTGGTTGCCAATACGTGCACAGAACGCGGCTTTGACGTCCCATGGGTCGTGTGGCGCATTTTGAGCACACTTTCGAACGCGGGTTGGGAGCCGCGAGGCTGGAACTGGGGGCTCCGTCGACGATGGACGTGGGACGCAGCGCTCCCCATCTTAATTTAGGTCCTCGGACGAATACCGAATGTGCGGGCACGCGATACCCTTGAACAATCGAAGGAAATGTCATGCCAAATTATTCAAGCGTGGACGTTGCATTCTGTACATACACCTCCCTTTCTTGTATCCCATGCGTCGGCTCAGAGCTCGACGTCTTTGACCGACACCTGACCGGCCTGACCGCTCCGTTCGTTGGATGAAAGCAGTCCCCCAGCGAGCACGATCCGGGTTTTCCGCGCGCGCACGCACGACGCGGGGGAGAACCAACCGCAGGGTTGCCTGTGTAATGTGAAACATAATTTGGCGCTCAGCACTCGGTTCGTTACGTACCGTCGACGCGCACCTTTTTCCATTGCAAGCCTGAGGTCGACGGGGTGTGACGAGGAGCCACGCGTCGTCCGAAAAGGCACCGGCGTGTCCGAGCGACGGGGCCCCTTCACCGTGATACAGCAGCGTGACCGGGCGGTGTTTGTGGAAAAAGGAACGAGATCGCGCACGGATCGGGGCCAGATGGTTGTTCGGGCGTCTGTGCTGGGCGTGTAGATGTCGAGCGGCCGGATGCCCTGTGTGACTTGAGCCCTGGGCGCCAGCGAAACCTGTGGTGTGTTCTCTCGTGAGCGCGGGGGACATACTCAGGAGTGGATGGGGAGACCGACCTCCGAAGCGAACGAGGACGAGCTCAGAGAGAGAGAGACGGCGCCTCCACGGGAATGGGCAGGTGCGCCGTCTGCGAGCTTGTGCCAAATTTTGTCTGCCATCTGAATAAGCGCTCGAATCGATAGCGAATCGACGGCCAACCTAGAGGCGTGGTCAACGCAGGCGCTTGCGTCCGAGTCGTCGTGGACGGCGCCGGGGAGGGATCGGATCGGCGTGACGCCGTGAGCGGAGTTTGCCCGAGTGCGGAAGCGAACACGTCCCGATATGCAAGTTTCTTTGTGTGGAGTCCTGATATGGGCGTCCGTTTGATGCTTCCATTGCTATTGTGTTTCGAGACACAATAACGGTCGTTCTCTTGTTCCACGTATGGTATCCATCCGCATCTTGGCCCCCTTTAAACACCTCCTCGCCCATGGCGTCCTCCCATCATCTGGTCTGGCACCAGCTACACTCGACTATCCACCACTAATACCATGTACCCCCCCGTCGCATTTCCCCGTCCCCCGTCCACCTCCAACACCCTCTCGTCCCGCGAGCGTGCTGCCCTCGTCCGCTCCTCCAAGAAGCTCACCAAAGTCTTGGGCGACGTCCCTCGCGTGCTCGACAGCGACAGTCCACGTACGTCCTTCTCTCCTTCCCCTCACCCACACTCACCCTCCACAGCCCTCGCCGCCGAATCCACCTGGTGCAGACGCAAACCCACCCACCTCCCCCCGCTCCTCAAGCTCTCCCCCTCCCCCGTCGACTCTCCTGTGTCGCTGACGCCCCCCATGTCCATGTACCACCACCGCGGCTCCGTGCTCTCCGTCGCCCCCTCGATCATCTCCAACGCCCCCTCGACCGCATCCGGGTCCTCCTCTTCGGACGCACCCGACCCCTCCGAGCGACGCACCAAGCTCGAGCTCCTGCGCCGCAAACTCGGCAACGAGGTCCCCGCCACCGCCGTCTTCCCCACCACCCCACGCACCGCCGTCCCGCGCACGCCCAAGACCGCCACGTCGCCCAAGCGCTCACCCCGCGGACGCACACGCTCCACCGCCCGGTTCCCCGCAAACGCCCAATCAGGCGACACCCGCTCGCTCGCCCTCTCCATCAGCTCCAACGAGAGCGTACACACAGTCAACCTCTCCGCCCGCGTACGCGCACACTCGCCCCGCCCGCCCCGCACGCGGCAGAAACACGTCTATCAGACAGGGCCGTTGCCCCCCGTCCCGCCCATCCCCGCGCACCTCACCTCGATGTCCTCGGCAGCATCACCCTCGGACGACGACGACGCGGGCCTCGTTCGACCCCGCCAAAAAATGGCCGCAGGGTCCAAGATCGGCGGGTCGGATTTCAAGGCTGCAAGGCGCGCGAAACGCGAGGGGAGAACGCTGAATGGCATGGCCGAGCCGTGGGAAATGATAGAGATGGTCGGGTTTTTGTGGTAGCCTTCTTTTTCTCTCTCCCTCGCTCTTTTTTGCTTTCTCGGGGATCACATGGCTATCCATTCGCATGAGGGGCTGGCTCCTCTCTTGTGGGTGCTGCCGCTGGCCATGTACGCGCGTCACGTCCAACGTCGATGCCTTTCCTACGACACCACGACCTTGATCGGACGGGGAAAATGCTTATGCACGATGGCGCTATGCAGACGAATATGATCAAGAACAAAAAAAACATGGTCGGATACCCCATGCACCCACTCTCGATATGCTCTCCTCGCTTTCTTGCAAATCAAATCACATCGCTGTATGTAATAATACTGCTTGTATCATTTATGATATCATCAGCTTGCATCGTCCGTCTTTGCGTGACTCGACGAGTAGAGCGCTGCACGGCGCTGTTGGGCGGCTTCGGGTGGCTTCCGGTCATCGTAGGTCGGGTGGGAGATGATCGAGATCGGACCGTTGCCTTCTTTTTCTCTTTCGCTCGCTTTTTTTTGCTTTCTCGGGGATCCCTGCGGGCCATGTATGCCCACGCTGAACCGGACACCCCTCGGAGATACCGCTCGGACACTCACGACGTACAACACCCGCGGCGCGGACATACGTCGCAGTTCACCACGGACTCGTTCCTTCCTATGGACACTCGCAGGAACACTTCGTGACTCGTCTCCAACCTGAGGTCGTTTTATTTTACTAGCTACCCCTTACTACGACAACACACATCCCCCAGTCCAATCAAGACGGATTTGATCCAGTCTTTTAGGCTCTTCTCTTCTTTTCGTGCGACTTTTCGCTCGTCCCGACTTGCCTGCCACTGCCACTGAGCGGTCACCCACCCACGTGGCATCGGACTCGGACTCGGACCCTCGTGTATCCTCGTTTCGATGCCACCACGACCTTGATCGGACGGGAGAAATCAATGTTTATTCGATGACGCTATGCAGACGAGTACGATCAAGAGCAAAAAAAACATCGTCGAATACCTCGATGTAAGCCGAGCGCTGTAATTGCGTCATCTGCGTCATCCGCTACGTCACAAGAGCATTCCTATCACTGCTACCAACCACATAAATAGCGGACCGTGTTCTGTACCGAGCTTCAGCTTTTCCCCTGCTTCAATCGATACGTTCTTCACGTTCTGTTCCGAGTGTTCCCACCTCGCGGTGGTGTTCCACTCGATATGCTTCTCCTCGCTTTCAATTCGGCTTGTATCATCCATGATATCATCTTCCATCGTCCGTCTTTGCGTGACCTCAACGAATACATATGCATCATGGTTGCTCGCCTCTTGCGTGCGATGTAGTAATACATGGTCGACAATGAGACCGACCTTGGTATGTACATGTGTGTGGTATCGTAGTATGCACGGGTTTCCACGACGGGCCCGTGTCGCTGCTCCACGCACCGACGCCGACCGCCGCGCGTTCTTCACCCGACCCCGTCCAAAGGTTACCGCTCCCGATGGACGTCGACACGCTGCTTGTATCATCATGGTATCCTCCCGCCTCCGAGTCGAGGCGACCAGCCCTCATCGCGACGACGCACACCCATCCACGTCCGTCTCACACTCGTCGTCGTCGTGCTCCTCCATAGCCTTCTCCGGAATCTAGTACACAACGCCAGCCGTGACAAGGATAAACGAAAACGAAAACGAAACGCAAGACGGGGGGACGCACCGGCAACCGGACGACGTACGCCGTCAACGTCGAACACGCCGCAACGATAAACACCGTCCTCAGACTCGCCGCGTACGCATCGCGCGCCTCGCGCTGGAGCGGGTCGGGGAGGGTTTTGACGAGGCTCAGAGAGTGCCGGATGGCGGTGACGATCTGTGTTCGGTTTCGTGACAAGGGGGAGCTCGTTAGCACCACACAACGACTTAAAGCACACGCCGCGCACCTTTTCAGCGTCGGGCACGTGAATACGGCGACGCAGCTCGGTGTCGAGGCGCGATTGGAACACGGCAGAGGAGATCGCAACGCCAGACGTTTGTCCTATACGCGCGCCCACGTCAGCATATGCCGCCCACGAGGCTCGAGCCATCATCGACAAGCAAGGACTCACCGAGCCCTCTAAACAGCTGTCCAAACGCCGTTCCAAACGCCATCTGAGACTCTGAAATCACACGTCAGCGTCCCTACGCCACGCCCGGCTAGACGACGACACGTACCCGACAAGTGCGCCTGCAACGCAACTATCCAAAGTAAACGCATCAGCGACCCGTCACACGCGCGCGTGCAGAAGCGGGGGACGTACTCAACACCGTCTGGAACACCACCGCGTTCCCAAACCCGATCGGCACGACGCTCAACCACTTTTGTACGAACCCCGAGTCTTCCCGTAAATAGATGAGCGGGACGACACCGCACAACGGGAGAATGCCAAAGATGAGGTTGATGGTCTTGTACTTGCCCGTGCGGTGCATGAGCCAACTAGGGTGCGCGATGAGACGCGGTGCAAAGGAAGGAGAGGGTGGCGCACCCAGCGAACAACGAACCGAGACCCATGGCGAGACTATCCGGGAGTAAATGCAGACCTACGTGTGACAGAAACCGACAACGTCAGCGCCTGCACATCCCACGGTAAAGACGAAACGTACCCGCAATGGACGCGCTGTCCAGTGACACCGTCTGGAACCACAGCGGAATGAAATACATGACCGAGAAATTGCATACCGACACGAAATAGTTGCTCAGCCCGACCAGGACGGGCACTTTTTCACGCAAGAGACAAGGCGGGAGGACGGGTTCGGGTGCGATCACACATTCGACGATAAGGAAGAGGGCAAGGAAGACGATGGAGAGGATCAGCGGGACGATGACTTGGGTGTCTGTCCACTGCAACTGATGTCAGGGAGAGAAAGGGAAAGCGGGCTGGAGGAACGCACGGGAAGATCTTCGTTGAATTTCATGCTGAGCCACGTGAGTGAGGATCCGATCTAGTGCGAAACGAGTCACGCGAAGCACGAGGGACAAGCAGGAAATCGCGCTGACCATCAGGAAGAGGGTAATGCAACCTCCAAAATCGATTCTGGATAAAACCTCTTTTGTGCTTTGACCTTGACCCTAAGGAACATGGTTTGACACCTTCTCATACCGACACGACAGACGAGGCACTCACTGGTGTCACATAATGCAGCGTATTCGTGATGAGGATCGTCACCAGGATAAAAAGCGGCACCTGACACAGGAACGCGACCCGCCATCCAAACCTTCAGCACAATGAGCCCTTGTTCGAGCAAAGCTAATAGGAACGTACAGATCGCTCAAAACGCCACCAATGGGTCCACCGAGACCCAAACCAAGCTACAACACGCGGCCATCAGAAACGTGACACATATGCCAGGGCGAACTTACGCCTTGAGAAATGTTGTTGAACGCTTGTGGTAATCCGCGTTCCTGAACAGATGATCGTCATGAATGACACCATGCGTGTGAAATAAAAGGCTGTGAACGCACTCGGATGCTGTACATGTCCGCCGTGACGATCCTGGATGCGTTGGGGGTGATCAGTGCGCGCCTGGGTTGTCTAGACGGAGAACGGGACTTACATGGCGAGCAACTGGACGGCACCGCCCCCCATGCCGGCAATCTACGAGACCACGTCAGACATGCGATATCAGCGTCCAGCGTCGGCGTCCGAGAAGAAGAGAAGAGATAAGGTGTACGTACGAATCGCGCGACAGTCAACTCGACCATACCCCGGGATATCCCACACAGAAGTGTGCCGAGGGCGGTCGCTAGTAGAGCGGTCTGACAAGCAGCACGCCGTCCGAGAATGGTACAGAGCCGTCCATAGAGGGGAGTAAAGGTGCAGGTAGAGAGCAGGTAGCTAACGAGATTGAGGGCGGGTGAACGGGGACAAAACGTAAAACGTACGAGGTACCGATCCAACTGGCTTGGTTGGATTCTTTGAATTCGGAGGTGATTGAGGGCAACACTGTGGGTCGTACACGTCAGAGACGAACATGTCGAGCTTTGTCAAGTATCCTACGCGTCGCCACCATCGTCACTGGAGAGGGGTTCAAACGGTCACTAAAATGATCACAACCAACGGCTCGTGCGACGCCACGTACGGTTCAGATTCTGAGGGCCGTCAGCGACGAGACGTACATGGATCGAGGAGCGACTCACACAAAGAAAGGTCCCCGCCCACAAGGCAGCGAGGATGGCATAACGTGTCGTGCACGAGATCTCGTGACATTCGAGTGGGGCGTCTTTGCTTGCCTTGGTCTTTGCGAGGAGCGGACTGCGCTCCGTGTCGTGCGTCGTCATCAAGCGTCGTCAGGGAACGTCCGTTGTTTTCAATTTGCGCAAGCGAGATGAGGTCGAAGGAAGAGGCACGAAAGCAAAAGGAACGACGGCGACTCTATTGTGATCGGGGTTTTATGCAGCATGTTGGCTGCATTATTCCCGAATCCCGAGCTTATTCGGCTCCCCGAATCTAGCCGAGATCATGAGGGCCATCATAGGTGTCCTTTAGCCTCAACCGATACACAATATGTACATACTTATGAGTGACAGACTGACAGTCTGACTCCGGATACCGCCAAGTGGACTTGGATTACGACAACGCTGAGGTATATAGCCGTCGCTGGCTTGATCACCAGACCGAATAATGCAGCGCGTTGGTCAGGCGTAGCGGGTGTGATCATAGGTGCAGCTGCCGTCAGCCACAATTCCAAATGGCCCCGTTTGGAGCCCCGGTCGGCGGTCGGCGCAGTCACCCTCCACCCTGACGTCGTCGGCCGACCGAAGCTCAACGTTCAACCCTCACTTCACACCGTATCTCCAGGTCGTCGACCAACACGCCCAACACAAAAGTGGTGTCGGGGATCATCGCAGCAAACGACCAGGATCCGATGTAAACTTACGAGATGATCCGTGATCCGTACTTGCGCTGTGGCCGTTCATTAACATTCTGCGGACGTCAGGAGACTAGTGACTACAGGATGGATGATCCGGAACTGTGTACTAGGGTGTCGGTCGACAACCTACGGATACGGCCCGGCTGTACACGTAAATCCTGCGTCGGTAGTCGGCTTTGGTCGGCCGACAACGTCATTACCGGCGGGGTGGCGACATAGGAGGCAGCGCCGTATCATCCAACTCTCATCGCGAACAAACGTCGTACCTGAATGTTTGAACCCTTGCAATACTGGCATAGCCAGGTATAAGCAGGTCCTGGAGAACGAACCGTCTCTGCAGGATGCGAGGCTTTGAGGATCAGTCAGGAAACCAGAGACGGCCCATGCCACTCTGATCCTCCAAGACCACGCCCGAGCGTCTCCACGGGTCTTTTATTCCCCCTCACCTGGTGATGCCCCTGTTTCACCTACAGTGATTCGATGAGTCACCGAAATCGTAACAGGTACTTATGTGAAGTTCCACAAGCGCCCACGTATTCATCTCCATACCCCGACCGACCCACTCG
Source organism: Xerocomellus amylosporus (assembly GCA_038090735.1). Lineage (NCBI taxonomy): Eukaryota > Fungi > Basidiomycota > Agaricomycetes > Boletales > Boletaceae > Xerocomellus > Xerocomellus amylosporus. The sequence goes on along the minus strand of JBBPNE010000574.1, from coordinate 6,713 downwards.
CTTACTCCCAGCGAAATTCCACACGAACACGGATCCCACCCGGCACCCGCTTCCACAACTTCCCAAGACGACAGCGAGTGCGCGTACCGTGTCCCAGCATCCACACCTCCGATGAGTACGTGGACGACACAGCACCGACACGCGCGCTGTTTGACGTTACGACGTACCGCCCCATCGCGTCTCGCCGACCACGCTTTCATCTTCTTTGGCGACGTGCCCGACATCCTCAGAGTGAAGGGTAGCAGCCAACAGCCGCCAGTTTCTTCACGAGGTGTCCCTGTTTGTCAATATATCATCTCCGCGGTCGCGGGTATGTGCGAGAAGGTCAGTGATCTCGTCAGCCACTTCGCAGTGGGAAAAAGGTTAGAGTTTGGGAAATCGTTTAGATTGTGCCTGGAAAGTCGAAGACTAATGCATCGCGATTTTGGTATGTTGCTACTTTTTTGGGGCGGTGACCTTTGCGCGTCTGGTATAGGGTTTTGGAGGTTTTGTGAGTTGTTATAACCTTTGGTCTTGCACTGTGGTTCGAAGTAACCCTGCTTGCTGCATCGTTGGGCAGTGGCCCCTCTGCGTTCGTTGTTTCTTAGACCTGGCGGGTGGTCGAAATTGGCGCCGAGCAACAAGGCGAGCTTGACATCTCTGGTTATTGAGGTGCATCGCCATTTGGTATGTATGCTCGACCTCGTGATAATCGTGCAGCCACGAGTCGTACAGACGCTAAGAACACTATCAAGGCTACATTGAAGAATGCGGATAAACTAAAACTTCATCAGAACACAGCGACGATTAAGCCAACGTAATTAACGAGCAAAAATTCTCACACTCTCGAACTGTATGCAAACACCAATATTTCATGTACTTGGTCTGAACGTGACGGAAAGTGGGAGGCCGTTCGTGTCTTCCATGATAACGCTAAGGACGATGTGGAACCATGAGCCACTTGAGCCTGCAAGCATGGTACATGCACCCACAGTCACCACTCAAACATGTCCAACTCCGATGAGCAACGTTCAACCCCCGCTTATCAAATCTGGGCTTACCCGATTGGATGGATCTTGCCCTGGGCGCGAACAGCCAGTGCAAGTCGCCTTCCACTACCGTCCTCGTCCTCGTCAGGCTCGACAAGAACAAGCGCGAGCGGGACACCGATTTTGGACTCGAGGTCCTCGACAAGGAGGCTGTCTTTGGGTAGATTTTTTAGAGCGAGATATTGTTTAATGGCTTCGTAGGATACGCGATAGCCAACCAAAGAGATGGGCAGTGGCGCCATGGCAAATGCACGAAAGGCCTTACGTAAGCGATGCTGTTGCGCTTATCGACGATTATGGCTATCACAACGCACTGTGGATAGTAGGTTCTGCTTCATCGTTGGGCAGTGGGCCCTCTGCGTTCATTGTTTCGATGCCTATACAACTGATACTTATTCGTTAGCATCGTCATGTCTGTGTCGCAGAGGAGGATGCTGGTCCAGGGATTTATCCATGTCTGTTTCCCAACGCCTTGTTGGTGGGTCCTGAAAACTTCATGCCCATCACACCGCATGACACGGTAAGAATGGCGATGTAGACGCACGGAGAACAACAGTGGATCTCCGAGCTCACGACTGTCCGTTGCGTTCCGACACGCTCCAATTGGTGGAAACACGTCAAGATCTCGAGTGGGGTCAAAGACTTGCCGGCTTGGGTGCGACGCACCCGGATGGTGCTACGAATGTGACAAACCGAACTCGATCTATTTGGCTCGTCGTGGTGCGAGACGTTTGGTCGTTGCAGACAGACATCGGTTTGCTTTCCCATGATACTGGATATGGCAGCCTCTTCCTGAGTAAAGCCTGAGTGAGAGTGAGCTATCACGGTCTCCATGTTGACTTGTACATGATGGAAGGTGTTCACGTTTGGCTGGTAAGCAAAGCGCAGCATTGGATTTTTTCAAGGATGATTTGTGCCAATTGTCGGTCTGCTCGGGATCGCGAGGAAGAGCAGGTTGAACGACTTACTACCATCGTCATTCCCACGCTTATTCAGTATCAACTTCATTGTCACGGAGGACGACCAGTACCTCTGCGAGACTGCGAGCTTGCTGTACATCAATGTCGCTGGCCCAGGTTCCCTCGTCGCCTGGCTTTGATTCAGCAAGATTCTAGCCGGGGGGTCCGGGGCTTGTTTGATGTGCGTGTTTCTGGCTGTGCTACTTTGATCATTGATGTGCGTTTCTAGTAGCTGTGCTGTCTTGATCACTGCGTCACTGATAGAGATAGATGTTTCGACGAGCTTGCATACACTGTATCTATGTCCGAATACCGGACAGTGTGCCTTTATTCCCTGGGCTGTTCGGGTCTGATGTGAGTTCCCGTGTTGCTACCACTGTCCTGGCATGTATGTTCCTCGGTGATATAGCTCCCTAGTCAGACCAAAGAGTCAAAGGGAGACACTTCCACTATGACGTTACAGTGCAGCTGCGGCATGTTCAGTAGCTTTTCGCAACGGCGTTCATGTGCATTGCCGCTATTGATATATTGATGGATCACCGGCACCCATGACAATTGCACGATTGCATCGACTCCTAGTGTGCAGTGCCGCTATCGACGCATCAATCGGACGCCTATCGCACAGATTCAATGTATCATCGTTACCCCCGAGGATAAAAGGTCGACCGTTTCGACCGAATGAGCGCAGCGCAACTTTTCACCCACACCCTAAAGCTTCATGTCGGTCACCAAAGGGATTGCTCTCATCACTGGCTCCGCCCAGGGTATTGGACGTTGTATCGCCCTCCGTCTTTCCAGGGATGGCTTCGACATCGCTTTGAACGACATCTCGTCCAAACGTGACCAGCTGCGTGCCGTCGCCGATGAGGTAGAAAAGATCGGTCGAAAGTCACTTTTAGTCCCTGGAGATGTAACCGTCGAAGAGGACGTGAAAGGGATGGTGCAGGAAGCGGTCAAAGGACTCGGGGGTCTGGACGTCGTGAGTGCTTCCCCGGGCACTCGAATTCCCTAATTACGTTCCTCGACAGATGGTGGCGAATGCTGGCGTCGTTCATATGGCGTCCCTGATAACGAGTGGGTCACTTCCTAGGTTTCTCGTACCTTGCACTGAGACGATCTGCAGCCGGGTTGGATGCGTGGGAGCATGTCATGGCCGTCAACGCGCGCGGTCCTTTCCTGTGCTATAAATACGCCGCGGAACAAATGATCAAGGAGGGCCGCGGCGGACGGATCATTGGCGCTAGCTCCGTTGCGGGAAAACAGGGACTTCCGTTGGGCGCTCCCTACTCTGCCAGCAAGTGGGCCGTCAGGGGCCTCACACAGACAGCTGGTGAGGACCATGTCGTCTTGCTCTCGAACGGACTTCTGATTGGAGCAGCGCTGGAACTTGGGCGATACGGCATTACCGTGAATTCATACGCTCCCGGTGTGATCCAAACACAGATGAGTAAGTGTTGGACACGACATTTGATCGTTGTGTCTGTACTTAGTTTGTACAGCGGACGACTGGATGAGCGCGACTACGAATGTGGATGAAGAATCTGTCAACTGGCTCACGAGCGTAAGCTGTCTCGTTTACCACACCGATTCTGTACTCATTTCACCGGAAGTTCATCTCGAGGAGACCCGTCCAGGTTGACGGACAGCCAGAAGATGTTGCAAGAATCGTCAGCTACCTTGCCTCCAAGGAAGCACACTTTATAACTGGTGCGTACATCATTCGTTGCGGTGGACGTCACTTTATTGACGCTACCTTGTCCAGGGCAAACCGTAAGTCTAACAATTCCCGGTTTTCTGACCGGTTGAATGGCAGTGTACTGAATGAACCCTCTGACATAGATTGCCGTGGATGGAGGAATAAACATGTCTTGAGAGGATAGGTACATCATCGTGGAAGGGTCTCATGCATGTTTCGAAAACTATATCAGCCGGAATTAACGTGGATGGCACCCCCTCGTACATGATCATCACTTCAATGACACGTACCAATCTCGAGACTCAAACATCTTTAAATTCATGAGAGTTCAAGGTACTGTACCTGTTTGTTCTTGTGTGGTGGTGCTGTTGGTTCGGGGCTGCATCAACTCCGAGGTCCCTTTGCATAGCCGCCCACTAGAACGCAGAACGTGCCAGTGCCGTCGGTGCGACGTGAGTGCCACGGACAGAGACATTCGTGTCTTGGCATAACGCGACTCGCGAGCGGCCCATCGGTAACATGACACCCGACATGGTATGAATGCCCTCGAACTTACTTTTCCTAGCATCTATCCTACGGCATGCTCGATCAATGGGATGACCTACCATGTTTGTAAGCCAGGGGCACGGGCGTAGAATGTATCGTCGCATTCACGCCGGCGACTTACTGCACGGCCCACGTTATAAAACCCGAGATGCATTATTGGTACATACGAGCTTCCTAACGTGTTCATAATCACGATGCTATGCTTCATACAAGCATTCCGAAGCAGCGCGGCCGAGACCAAAGAAGCCAGCTGGGTGCGATCGGGACAAACTTGGATTGGTGTTGTGGAAAGTATCTAGGATACAAAGCTTCGACAGCATTCCATGAGATGTCAATGAGTGGTTTCCAGAGTACGTGCGTAGGGATCCGTCATGCAGTCCGTTGAAGTCGGTGGGTACGTGAGTGAGGCGGAAAAGAGCGTAAATAGTTGGGTATCTATGTATATGTCATGGGGGGGACCAAAAGTCCGATATGAATGTCAATCTGTACTATGCTATATCAGAGCGTCGCGAAGCGCCAACGCAGTCACCAGCACCGTGGCCAGGACATGCGTTCGCAATTCCTCCGGGAATTCACTGTTCTGGTTCGCTATCTGTGGTCGAGTGAGCGGTCGAAGGAAAGAAATCGCTCCCCTTGAGTTTGCTAGCGGTCTCGGTGATGTTCATGTGAGGCGACTCCAAATCCACCGTGGTGAGGTCCTGCATATTTCCGCTTCTAGGGCCTGGAGTGGTGAAATCGTCATCCTCCGAGGGATCCGACCCAGATGGGAGCGCTTCGGCGTCGGAACTCGAAAAAACTCGGTAAATGTAGGTGACGACGACAAGCAAGTTGCACACGATCATGAATGATCCCAACTAGTTAAATTTCGATCACCGGTGCACAAGGGAATCGGGGACAGGATCATACCTGCAGGTTGGCCGTAATCACTTGGATATCCCGGGAACCAACCAACTGAGAAATAGAATGTGCCAATGAAAACAAACAGAGGAACCTGCTGGTTGAGAACAGGCACAGGACCATCCTGCGCTGTCGTCGGGGAAGTTTGACTCGCCAAAGAAGCTTGAGCGGAAATATCACGGTCATCGTATCCGCACCACAATTAGCTGGTACAAAAATATATTGGTAGCTTATGAGGGGATCTGTTGAAATACTTACTCGTCACCTGAAATATGATTATGAGCCGTGGTAACACGCAGCCCGGGCGAGTTGTTCCTGGCATTGTTTGTGTGTTTTCTACACACCACCATGCCTGTAAACTGAGCGTGGCTGCCCAGAAAAGGAAAAAGCAAGCCGCGACTGCGAGGGTGATGCGGCGCAGCAGAGTCGATGGGATAATTCTGATAATCGAAAAGATGAGACTCATACGGACAGACCTGGTGATGAAGAGCGAGTCATCAAAGCGTTACTCGAAGCACTGTACGAGCTACGAATGTACATACCATACGATGCTCGTGAACATGAATCCATTGATCCTTCCAGCGATGAGAATCGGCTCGTAATTATCTGTGACCGGAAAGTCAGCACTTAGGCGGGCTTACGCGACTGGGGGCACTTGCCTGTCCCGGAGACAGCAAGCACAGAGATGATGGATACTACTGTGCAAAGTAAGGCGACTGCTGCCCACACGTCTTCCCACCAAAGTCTTTGTATCCTTAACCGATAGCCCAGCCGAAAGAGTGTGAGGAATACTGTCAGACCTTTGATGACGGTGAACGCAACTGAGATCTTACCATCAGGCCCTTCAGCAAAGTGCAATACGGATGAACACTCACTTGAAACATCTGAATAGTTGATTGGCATGATATCTGAAGGACGTTTTTTGCACGTCCCCCAGGACCTGTCAGTGGTTCGACTTGAAGGGCCTACTAGTACAAGGGTCAACACTGTGCCGTCGCATAGCTGTCCTCCCGGGCCAATTGAGTGGAGAGGATGATTAAATTCCTCCACGAGAAGTTCTATAACGTTATCGCTTGACAAATTACCACAGCTTGCAGAGTTGCAGTTATGTTTCAGAACACGAGTGGAGGACCCGGTGCATTGGCAAAAACGACTTACTTGCTGATGGGCCGTAGAGGGCGGAAGCACCTACACCGAGTCTATTAGAGTCTATTCTCAGAGGGAAAAAAAAAGCCTTTGGCGGCCTCGCGGCGTAACTCAGTCAGGTGCGCCGAATCTAATATGAGGAATGATGCGGTTCGATCAATTTTATACACTAGTCTCTTTCCAGATACGGTTAGACGACACGCTGCATCCATATGGCGGAATATCTGCACATTTATTCCACCGCGAAATATTTGCCTCATCGCACCGCAAATTCTCGAAATCTTGACCCATCGCGAAATTTTAACCTAGACCGCGCAACAAAATCCAGCCCACCGCGAAATTTCGACCCATCGCACCAATTTTTTTGGCCCCATTGTGCACCGCGGTTTTTATTTATTTTCATAATCGTAGATACTGAATTGACTGTCTAGTACATCAAGC
>JBBPNE010000573.1:0-17385 GCA_038090735.1 Xerocomellus amylosporus | reverse complement strand
TGTACTACCATTACTATAAGTACTGTACACTTAGTTAGTAAACCTCAGTCCGATTATTATTTGTCTTTACTCATGACTTGTACTCATTGCTTGTCTTATGAATCTACTCCTCCTCTATGCTCCCACATGAGACCTCCGTCAAAACCCTTTCAAGTCTTCACTAGACGCGTCCGAACCTTTACTCGCCATTGTCCTCTGTTCCCTCTATCTTCCATCATCCCCAACCCCCCCAACCCAAGTCCAACATTGACTCACCTCCGAGCGCGCTGCATCTCCGCAGCCACTCAACATCTACCACCTCCGAGCCTTGGAGCTTATTCGGATATCCTCGGTGTTGCTGTGGTGGTGCACCTCGGACTTTTACACTCTCCCTCAGTAGGCTTCAGAACGACAACAGAAATTAGGGACACCGTAACTTGAACTAGGCGCAGCACATACGCTGAAGCTGAAGTTCCTCGGACAAGCCCAACTCCGCAGTTCCGAAGTTGGCACTCACTCCCCCACTCTCTCCGTCTCCGAGATTTCTCACACCCCGAGGATTCTCGATGACTCCTACCTCCAACCTTCCTTAGTGGAAAAGCACGTGTTTGACATATTCCAAGTATACAATTGTAGCGATCAATATTTGCTACATCAAAATAGATCTCAGAAGTTTTACTTCCAATTTCAATGTGGCAATTACCACCATGAGTGATCTTTGATCTGCTGCCAATGCAGCCCAATTGTAACATGAGCTGTTGCTCTAGTGGGAATATTTTCATTCCAGTGACCTTTGCGAAAGCTGGGCTCATGAAATTTTTGATGCTCCTGGTATCTAACATGATGTATGCCTTACATCTGTTTACTTTTGTTTTGATTGTTGCACATTGGCACATTTCCAGGGCCATCTGGGGCCGATTGCCCTCTGTGGCTGCCTTGGTCACATCCTTACTATGCATCACATACCGGAATGGTTGTGTTCCATTGGGATTTTCGACTTCACTTGTTGTGTGGATTGCAGCCATATGGATGACTGGATGGTCCACTGGACTTTTATGATTAATGGCAATATTGCCATGTGGTGTAGAAACCACTACATTGTCCGAGAACTCAACAATTTCATTCTTTGGGAGGCTCAGGAGCAGGGCATTGTCCATGTCCGTTAGCTTCTTGATTGTGTTCTCCCAGAGTCTGTTGGAGAGTCCATTTCAACTCATTATATGGGCATGATCGCCAGCATTTTCAGACACCCGCTTTATTGCTCTGGTAGTTTTTACTACACAAGTAGCTAAAATTTGCAATGCACTACGGACACGGTCTATGTCCAATCCGTACCCTTCGGCTTGTGCTTGTTCGCTATCATCCCATCCGCTATCGTATTTGTGTTTCGCGAACTGTTGTGGATGTAGCTGAGCTACTGCTAGTGACGGTACACCATCTATTGCATGTTCTGAAATATGTTCTACCCAAACATTGCAATCTGGGCATGAATCACCCTGGAGTATTGCACCGTATAATGGAGACCATGTCCATTTTGGAGTCTCCAGGCCCTTCACTGAGCCCTTTTGGGACAATCCCTCTACCACCATTTCGATATTGGAGTCTTCTCCTCCAGGTCTCTCTTGGGTTTCGGTTTTGGCTTGAGTTTCAATCTCTCCTTCCCTATGAACCCAGGTTGTTCCAAGTTGAGTTCGTATTTCAACATCATGTTGACTGATATTGAGGCCTGCATGCCTCTCTCTCTGGTCCTGAAGGTCCGTTATGAGAGCTTTCACGCTCTCTTCCAATTCATCATCTTGATGACCAGCCCTCCTGATTGCGGAATGCACCGCCATTACTTTGATCAGGAGATCTAGTTGTTCTCTTTCTGTCACTCTCAAGCGGTAGGCCATCATATGGCTCACCGCATGTAGACATTTGTCTGCTGAGCCAACTGGCTCAACGCGTGTCCGTATTCCTCAATTGACACCCCGCTGAAATTCTCGTTCAGCATGGTGTCCTGGTAGCGTGATCACTCTAATGAAGGATGGGTTCCTCCAGTGTAGGGCTTGCCCTACGTGCTGCACTCAGTGATTGCAATCTTTGCAATTTCCCGTGTGTAGTGCACCGTACTGGCACGACCAGTCCCATTTATGTATTGGGGGATTGTCCTCCTTGAGTTCTGGAAGGTTAGGTTCCTCGTGCATCATTGCACATTGGAAGATGTGCTCGTCTTTGGATGACTCCTCATCCTTACGCATCACGCTCAAATATGTGATTGGTTCATCATTGTCGTTGAGTTCACAATCGTCCTCGACATAGAGGATCTGTTCCTCGTTATTTCCATCTTCGACGGGGTTCTTATCACCCTCAAGTCCTTCTTGGGGGCTCTTCGCTGTGAGTTCCTCATCATCATGCTCGACTTCTTCCTGGACTATTACCTTGTCCTGGTTGGATTGTATTTCAACAGCAAAGAGGCATGGTCTTGCCTTTGGGTGACTTCCACCCGCCTTTTCTGGGCAATCATTTGCCATATGTCCTTCCATTTTGCACCCAAAGCAGTAGATGTCATGTAGGAACTTTTGGCCTGGTTTCCCCTTGTCGGGGCCCTGGCCCTAGGGAACAGCACGGGTACGGGTTACCCGCGCTGCAGTGCCCACTGTGGGGAATCTACATTCCCTGGTCACACAGCTCCATCAAATATCTATCGCCTTACGCCCTCACACATTCCTCACCCCATCCTCTCGCATTCAAACCTTTCTGCTTCACCCGCAGCTAGTACTGCTCATCTTCCGCACTTCCACCAAAACCGGATTCTGTTTCCTCTGGATCAAATCCTTCGCCATCCAGTCCTATCCTTGTCTGTGCTCCTTCCGGTTCATCAGTGAGTTCCTTCACATTGTTCTCTCAGTTCCTTCTAGTACGCATTTCATGTTCCATATTTTGCACTTATCCGGATACATCGCATAAGTCCTGTACAGCGCCGCACTTACTTATTTTCTGTCTCCTTGTTCGTGTTTCGCATTAGACAGTCTCGGGAATGCCCGGACTATAAAAGTCTTGTATGCACACCTTAAAAAGGATCTGCCAGTTGTCCTAACAGTCTCTCGAGTCAGAATCGCTTTTACTCGGAGAGATCCTCCCTTTACAAACCCACCTTTAGCAAACCTCGCCTACAGTACGAATACAGTTCAGACGCGCTACTAGTCCGATGGTCCTGGAAGGAGTGTGCAACAGTTTCCTCAGTATCCTACACCAGTCCAGTGGTCCTGGAAGTGTTAGGACGACCATCCTACGTCTCAAAGAGGGTCCAGTAAGCCTTGGCATTATCCTCCTACTGTTTCCTCTCCTCCTAGGATCCCTAAGGGACGAACCTATTGTTTCCCTTCTTTTCCTGGTGTTGCTACTGACCGCATTTGCTTCCTACTGACTTAGGAAAGGGTAGAGCACTTTTCGGATAGACCCACACCACCTATCTTCTTTACACCATGGTACCCGCAGTACCAGTCACCACCACTCGCCCTTGCCCTTGTCCGACCCTTGGGTTCGTGTGCAAACACCAATGTGAACGCATTTCTGCGTTCATGATTGTGTTTGTACGCGAGCGTCATGCTGTGCACCCACCACTTCCCCTTTTTTGCACACGAGCGCTGTGCTCTGTGCCAACCACCTGCACCCGCGCCCTCGTCTCCCTCATCTCAGCAACATTGTGTTGTCATCATCTGCAACAACACAAGGACAACAATGTGCCCGCCCTCACAACAATGTGACAACAATAACACAACAATACAACAAGTTACAACACAACAACAACAACAACTTGACTACGTGACAACGACAATAATGCTGACTTCTTTCTAGGCAACAAGCAGAGAATACTAACAATTAGGCTCTCCAGACAACTGCTCTTGCCTCCACGGATAGAACACTATTAGCTAGGGATGTGACTCTCCTAGATGAAACAGTCCTAGTTACACTGGGAATGAATCAGTGGGCAACTTAGTGTACCAGTAGTGTGGGTTGTTTGCTGATCCTCAACAAGCGCTGCAAAGATCAGAATTGAAGATGCTCAGACTTGGTGTCTGGTCAGTAATGCTTTAGAGAGTTGATTGAGTAGAGAAGTGTAGAATGGAATATCCTAGATATTAGTCAGCAGCTTTGTGAATACTAATCTGGCGATATGCTGCTATGTAGGGATGCTTGGTTCTTCACACAAGTCTCTTAGTTCACACAGATGGGTTTCCTAACTCAAATGTATTGCAAATGTAAGGAGTTGTGGTTTCAGGAGTAGTCACTGAGCTACCTCTTATCCCTTGAGGTGGATAGTCAGTTCAGAGTAGCAAGTTTGCAGTAGAACTAGTAGGGTTTGTTGCTGGGGATCAGTCCCTTCTGTTGCCCAATTTAGGATTTTCTCCCAAAAGGTCTTCCTATTTCACTCATCCTAACTATGGGTACGAGTCTTTACTCCTAACAACTTGTCTAGTAGTACTAGAGCAGTGGAAATTGCCTACTTCTAGGTCCTCTGTTGGGTACCTGTAGGGGAAGTCCTGGTAGGTTGAGCTCAAGCTCTCTGGCTTGTCAGCTCCTGATACTCAGATGAGATGGTATGAGATATTGTTCAATTGCTGCTCTCTGTTGACCTGATATGCTCTCCTTTTCTACATATTTACAGTGGCAGTGCTGGCCAATCAGGAGTCGTGACTGCTTATAAAGCGGCTTACAATGCCAAGAGATTGCTGACCAATTACAGTCATGTGACTCAAAATGACTCATACTGATTTAATATGACTCATGCTGACTCAATCAGGAAATGACTCATTGTGACTCATCCTGACTCATGCTGTGCCTGATCATTCTCTCTCTGACACTTAGCTATATACTTAATAGTTATAGAGATATTAAATAATTAGTATTGGTATGTAGCAGTGGTTGGGATCTGAGGTTGAGTTTGGAGTAAATATTTAATTTCTCCATGACCTATGGTTGGAATTTGGAAAAGAGAATAGGTATAGGTAGCTTAGACTATGGGTCATCTGGCCCTCGATTATCTAAGCAGTCGGACCGTGAGAAAGGTATGAAATATGGAAACTCAGGTCCAACATATGTGAATAAGAGGTAGTAAGTAGTAGCTCGGATGGGGAGAAATATATTTGTAGCTCCTCTATCCTTTGGTGAACAAGATGAAACTTGGGGAATAGGTAGACTATGCTAATGGTCATCCATCCCCATTGTATGGCAGAATCCCCCTTGTGTGAAAGGGTGGAAATCCGCTCATTCGGGTATAGGTCTGACTTTGCATGGAACCAGTTCCATGCAGGTCAATGTGTTTGTCCTCTCCCTCCTCATCCTCACCTACCTCAAGTTGACATGACGACGCAATGCAACAACAACAACAACGGACGTGCTTGCTCTTGCCCTGGCCCACATCCTCAGCCTCGTCCTCACCTACCTCAAGTCAACACGACAACGCAATGCAACAACAACAACAACAGACGTGCTCGCTCTCGCCCTAGCCCTCGTCCTCAGCCACATCATGTCGTCGCCAACAATGACACAAGGACTACAATGTGCCTGCCCTCACGACCACGACATGACTATGTGACGCCAACACTGTCATCCTCTCCCTCTCCTTCATCCTCTCTCTTCCTCATCCTCACCCATCTCGTTCCCTCACCCACCTCATCCCCCCACACACAACGGCAACGGAACCTCGCCTCACCCTGATCCACCCGGTCCGTCCCTCTGCACTCAACGGCAATGGTGCCTCACCCTCACCTACCTCGGGACAATGCAACAACACAACACAACAACAACAACAACAATGACAACAATGCTGTCGCCGTCATTCCCCCCCTCCTCCCTCGTCCTCACCCACCCCACGACGATGCAACAGCACTGAAGCCGTCGCCATCTTCCTCTCCTCTCCCCCCTCGTGAGGATGAGGACCTTGCTGACCCCTCACACCCTGCTGACCCCCCCTGCTTCCATGTGCACGCAAGCATGCGTATATGAGTCTGTGCGTGTATGCGCGCTCGCTCGCACACACTCACTGTCTCATTCCTACAGGGCGTACCCATGGGTATAACCGCCAGGGTATACCCACGGGTATGTTTTTTGCTGTGCACACAGGTTTTCGTACCCGTCAGGCGGGTACGGGTATTTCATGGGTACAGGCACAGGTATGAGCCCTGGTACCCGGGGTTTTACCCATGCATATGCCTACCCAGCCCTAGGGTTCATATGCGCCCCTTGACCCGTGTCTCTGGTTTCTCCTTTGTCCAGAACCTTGTGGCCTTGGTCAGTGATGGTAAAGGGTATTTCCCTTCTTAAAATATCTGGGTTTATCGCCTTGACTCCCTGAGGGTCCTTCTCAACCCTTTTTCTCATATGATTGTGACTTTGTCTGAAAGGGCTTTCCTCCAGGATTGTTGCTATGCCTCATTAGGAGGCTAATAGCTTTTTGTGCAGTTGCCATTCGCTGCACTTCATTGAGGATTTCCTCAATGGTCAAATGCTCAGCAGATATCCCGCACACTTCAAGGATACTTTTGACCAGTGAGTGGGGAAGCCCACGAATGTACTTTCTTTTAAACAAATAATTATCCGGGGATTGTACCATTCAGTACGCACGACGTCGTAAGTCATAATAGAAGGTGAGAGCTCCCTTCTTGTGATTGTACCTGGTCCTATCATATTGATCAGTGGCATTCTGCACTGACACCTTGTGGACAAATCACTTGAACATTCCACAGATTAGGTCCTCAAACGACCAATAATGGACCCTACGGTCCAGAGATTCTATCTCCTGACCATACCACTCAGAGGCTATTCCTTCCAGGAACAATCCAGTGTATAGGACTTGATCGTCATCCCGGGCAGGTCTGGTGATCTTGAACATATGATAGTACTTGAGCAATTGGCTCACCCAGTCATCAAACGTCTCGAGGTCGTCTTGACCTCCATACTTTCCCGGTTTTGGCAGATTCATCGCCTTTATTTTGGGTCCTAGAGGGCCCAACGGTTGACCAACTTGTTCGTCAATTCATCTTGCGTACCGTTCTTGCATATGGTCTCAGTAGCGAGTGTTTCTGGAGGTATATCCCCTTAAGTAATTACGACAGGCTCCATGCCCTTGAGCTAGGGGATGTACTGGGTGATTTCCCCTGATAGTGTCCTCATCATTTTCATCACCTTCATCTTCATCTGGGTCACTATCATCTGGATCACTGTTGTCCAGGTCCTCTGGAGGGCTTCCCCTAGGAGGACCCTCCTGGGAGGATCTCCTCCTGGTTGTCTACCTCTCAGGGGATTATTTCCTCCAGGGTGTCCACCTCTCGGAGGGTCATTCCCTCCATGATGTGAGTTATGATCGTTAGGATCATCCCCATTCCCGGGGCCTCCAGGATCCGGCATTGCATTAAATTAAGCTGTGGCGCGATCCCACGCCATTTGATGGAGGATTGCAGTTCCTTGATTTTCACTGTACAAATGATGGATGATGTCCGAATTTCGTCCAGACAGGTATGCCAGGCAATTAGGCATTCTGGGGGCGAGTCCGCCCCTTCTCCCTTCTGTGCTAGCAGGTGCTTTTCGCCCTTGGTCGAAGATATTGTCTCTTCTTACAGGGGTATTTAAAACCCCTTAGCTCAATAATCCTTCAGTTTTCCTTGGTGGCACACAGCCTGGGCTACTGGCCCTGCTAGTATAATCCCTGACGTCTTCGGCGTCTAGGGCCTCCAGCATGCGGTTGATGGCCGTGACATGGCGCTGTCCAGGACTCCTTCCACCTTCAGGCCTTTGTGTAGCCATTGATGACGAACTTCGTCAAGAAAGCCAGTCACCGTGGCTAACGCCATCTGTGGATTGAGGAGGATAACCCTCTCCTCAGGGGCATTCATGCCCTCAAACCAATCTCTCAAAGGTGTTGCACCTTCCGTATATACCTGCACAAGAGGAGTTTCTGTCCTTGAAAGGGGAAAGGGGTCATCGAAGGCCCTTGAGTTATTTTGCTCTATCAGGTGAGGGGTTAATGGACTCAACGAGTCTATTAATGCCTCAGTCATTCTGTTTGAACTTATGTCGGTGCTACTCAGCGTCTGGGAGAATCGTAGGTCTCCAGGCATTGAGGGGTTAACCTCAGGCTGTGACCTTTGACCAGTTTTTCCAGTCAGTTGAGCTTGCACTCATTTTTGCGACTTTTTCAACAGCTTCTTGTCGTCGGGGGGATCTTTCAGGATCTGCCATCCACTACTTCTTGGAGGCGGTTCCCCTTTGTCCCGTGGCAGGTTCCCCGCCATTGCTTGCATTTGGCTGCGTGTTACCATGCAGCTCATTGTCGCAAATCGAAGTTAAACGCACTTCAAAAAAAATGTAAAGTGTGGTTGAACCCACTCGAGTACTTAAGATCACACAGGCGAAGTGAACTGTTATAGGATTCGCCCAATGATACATAAGGTACAAGTTAGAGTAGGATGAGGGCGGTCATTAGGTCAGCCCTCCCTATTATACTATGTTACTGGTGCATGTGATATTGTATTTACATGCACCAAAAGGCTACTACTAATTCAGGGCATTAGGCCCCTGACAGAGAGCATTCCCGAGTTGTGGGACTGCCATGGATAATACTAATTAGCAGAACTAGTTCAAATGGAGGTAAGTAAAGGTACTAGAATGGACGGAGGTAGTATAAGTGTCAAGTAGCTCCGAAGTCTCAGAGCTGTGTTGGACCAAGGGTACTGAACCATCTTGAACATGACAGACCGAGTCGGAACTTACTTGGGGTGCTCAGAAATGAGCCTAGAGTACGGGATATGACATAAGCCCTCCAAGGAGCATCTTGATTGCGCATTCTATATATGCCGCTATCTACTTGGGACTAGATACTACTCCCTTGTATTTGATGGTCCCTCAAAGGCAGGCTTGATTGCTTACACTGATTCTGATTGGACATCAGATCCAAACACTAGACGCTCGCAAACAGGTTGGTTTATCAAACTAGCAGGCTGCATCTTGAGCTGGCAATCTTGCCAACAATCCCATGTTGCATACTCATCCTCGGAAGCTGAATACATTTGCTATCTGATTGTAGCAAGTAGGTCGTATGGATTCGTATGATTATGGAAGAACTAAGCTATACCTTTGAGCCTATCCCGATCTGTGGGAACAACCAAGGTTCTATATTCATGGCTGACAATCCAGTAACAGAAAGTCGCTCTAAGCATATCAATCTCTGATGCCATGGCATCCACAATTACATCAAAGAAGGCCTCATTGTGATTTTCTACATCAAAGGGACAAAAACCCTGCTGATATGTTTACCAAGAACTTAGGTTTAGAAGCTCTCAGCAACTGCCACAAGCAGTTAGGTTTGGTTCTCTGCAAAAAACCACAGTCATAGTACTGTACTTGCTTACGTGCTCAGAGTAGCTGCTTCGCAAGGGGGAGTGTTGACATTGTACTATACTATTTCATTCATTATTGTAGTGTAGTATAGTATACCATATAAGGTTATCACTATTACATAAGCGAACCATCCATATATGTATTTCGAACTCCACATCTGAGTTCTAATAACATCTCTTCCACTAACCACTACATGCTATTAGCTCAATGTTTATTCCAACTGGTAAGCACTAGTCCTCCTCTCCTCAGACTAGTCTACACCTGGACTTCAACAGTATGCACTTGGATACCCATGGGTTCACCCACACAGAGCCCTAAGAGCAGCTTGTTGAAATTCTCATATTTCATAATTAACATTTAGTTTGCTTTTCATGATTAACACTATAACCTTGTTATATATAGGTCATACTCACGTACCTGGAAAGATGACATACAAGTGCTCTAGACTCCTATGATGTCATATCACATCATCATTACAACATATCGCACCATAATCACACCATAGCACACCATTACTGCGCATGGCTTACTTATACACCTTTTATGGTTGTTTCATGCCCTTTATAACATTTATCCATATACAAGAACAAACAGTCCTTTACATATAAATACTCGGGCCCCCAATTTACTAAGTTCTCTCGCACCCCAAAGCGTGATCACTTCTAGCAAGACTTACTTGCAAGTATACTCAATAGATATCAGTGAGTAGCTTCTCTCTCACTAGGGTTTCTCCCACTATGCTGTTGGCGTTGCACCAATTAGAAAGTAGCGCTTCCAATATGGCTGATCTGAGTGGTCATGCTGGCAGGCAGTGCATGGTGCACATGGACAGCTGGGCTTGCTCAATTAGCTCAGTGTAACCAAAGTTAAACCCAACAATCTGGGGCAAAATGCCAAGTTCTCAACCACCCGAAAATTTGCTCCCTTCCCAAAAACCCACTACTAAAGTAGCAGGAATTAGAAAAAACCCCTGGATCTGACATTATCAGCCTACCGCCTACATCCGAACCATTTTTGACTGGGTGTGTGGTGATGCTCATAACCAAAAAAATATGTCTGTAACTACATTATGTATCATCACGAGTGCGAGTAATGCCAGGGGTCATCATGAAAAATGCAAGCAATCACAGTCCAAGGAGGCACTTAGAACCCGCCCATGCTACCCATACCCCCCATTGGTGGACCCGCGGGCTTCTCCTCCTCGGCCTCGACCACACACGCCTCGCTCGTCGTCAACAAACTCGCCACACCTGACGCATCCACGAGAGCCGTCCGCACGACCTTGAGTGGGTCCACAATACCAGCCTTGATCATGTCCACGTACTCGCCTTTGCTCGCATCATAACCCATCGCAAACTGGTCCGCGCTGCCGTACTGGCCCAATAGCGTACCGACAATGACCGAAGACTCCTCGCCCGCATTCGTCAGAATTGTACGCGCAGGGTGGGTCAGTGCCCGCCGGATAATGTTGACACCGAGATCCTGATCAAAGTTGTTCGTGGGAACGACCTTGGCATCCGGGTTCGACGGTGGACTCGTCGAGCCAGGCGTGTTGGTCGCCAGCGCCAGCGATGCCTTGAGAAGTGCGACACCACCACCAGGAAGAATACCCTCCTCGACAGCAGCACGCGTGGCATTGAGCGCATCGTCATAGCGGTCCTTCTTCTCACCAACCTCGACCTCGCTGCTTCCACCGACCTTGATGACCGCAACACCACCACTCAACTTGGCCAACCGCTCCTGCAACTTGGTCTTGTCAAACTCGCTCGTCGACGGGTCAGCGAGAAGGGCACGGATCTGTTCACAACGCGCCTGGATGGCATCCTTGGAGCCTTCGCCGTTGAGCACAATGGTGTCCTCTTTGCTGATGGCAATGGAGCCGGTAGACCCGAGGAGGTCGGGAGTGGCTTTTTCGAGTTTGATGTCGAGTTCGTCAGTAAAGACGGTACCGCCCGTGAGGATGGCGAGGTCACCAAGAATCGACTTGCGGTTGTCACCAAAGCCAGGTGCCTTGATAGCAGCAACCTGGAGCTGACCACGCAGCTTGTTGAGAATACAAGCAGCCAGGGCTTCTCCGTCGACGTCTTCGGCAATAATCACGAGAGGACGACGGGATTGTGCAGCTGCTTCCAACGATGGAAGAATGTCTTGCAGGACCGAAATCTTCTTCTCGCTCAACAAAATGAGAGGCTTCTCAAACTCGACCTTTTGCGTCTTGACGTCGGTGATAAAGTAGGGGCTAATGAACCCGCGGTCGAATCGCATGCCCTCTGTGATCTCAATCTCGTCTTCGATGGTACGACCCTCCTTGACGGTGATGACACCCTCCTTGCCAACCTTTTCCATGGCCTGAGCAATCAAGTTGCCGACGTGCGTATCACCATTGGCAGAGATGGTCGCGACCTGAGCAATCTCCGCCGTCGTGGTCACCTCCTTGGCATTTGCAGACAAGAATTGAACGACAAGTTCCACCGCCGCTTGGGACCCCCGACGGAGGTCCATGGGGTTACACCCCGCAGCGACATTCTTGACGCCCTCGGAGTAGATGGCGCGGGCCAACACCGTCGCGGTCGTCGTCCCATCGCCCGCAATTTCGTTCGTCTTTTGGGCTACGTCTTGAACGAGACTGGAAGTGTGTGAGTGTATGAGCGACGTGGGGAGAAAGGACGTAAGCTTACCGGGCGCCGAGGTTTTCAAATTTGTCCTTGAGACTGATCGACTTTGCGACCGTGACACCGTCTGCAAGTCCCACTCATTGAGCATGTGACACGATGCGCGCGAATGTGAGGACTCACCCTTGGTAATCTTCGGACCGCCAAAGGACTGTTCTATGATGACGTTACGACCTGCACGACGCGGTCAGTCACGGCGATGCAGAGATACGGCCACGACTTACCCTTGGGACCGAGGGTAACGCTGACAGCATTAGCAAGGACGTCGACGCCTTTTAGAATGCTTGCCCGACCCTCATTGGAGAATTTAATTTCCTTGTGCGCACCGCGGGCCAAAATAGGCCGTGCGGCTTTTGCAGCTGCCCTGCGGGCTGCCCGCGACGACGAGGACGAGATAGCATGCATCGTGTTTTTGGTGGGGAAGAAAAAAGACTAAAGAAAGAGGTAGGAGAAACCCGCTGCAATGAAAACTTTCTTCTGACCAGGAAAAATCTAGAAGCACGTGATGCGCGGCATGTGCGTCATGCGAGCGAGCGCGTCCGATACGTAATTCCGGTTCTTGCAAGAGGCAATAACTTCCGTTCGCACCCGAGCTGGCAGGCAGACAGTGCATAAATCCTCAGAGTCGTGAAAACATCTCCCCATTCCACAAGCTCTCTCATTCAACCCTATTACAGTGCCAGTCTTCCGGTGACTCCGAATCTGCTCACGTTGTGGTTGACGCTCTTTCGATTTCTCGTCATGTACATGGAGGTGTTTGGACTGACAACGTGGCACTCGGGAGAGAATAGCTCATGCTGGTGTTCATGAACACTGAGTGAGTGGTTGCGCTCGCGATCGACCGACCCTCGAGCTTATCTGCGGTAGGGATGGATGGAATCAGTTCATGCGTGACTTGTGTGAGCCTAGTCTCAGTCGACGCTGACAGTTGCGTGCAGAGGCTTCTTATTGCATCTATCAGACGGATCACAGCAGTACTACATGGGCATTCTCGATGTTGATCCCGTGGAACTTGCTTAGCATGGGGGATGCATGACCTCACCAAATCTCTCGCACGGCTGACCATTTTTCCCAGTAGATCTTCGTCAACATGTTCACTGGTGTGATCGTGCAGAGTTTTTCATGCGTTTTCCAGTCCACCGGCGGTGTTTTGAAGTCGACGCGTTTAAACAAGTCTGGAGTTCTGAACAGCGGTCTGTTGGGACGTCTAAATCTCGTTCTCCTCCTCGCGGTACGTCGACCCCAAATCGTCTTGTGATCAACCTAATTGCTCATCGTTGCGTGCAGAAACTCAATGGCGTCTTTGAAGTGCGCGGTTATCCATCCCAGTATTCCACAGCGCTCATTCCAGCAGCCTGCCAAGACAAGTCGAAAAAGAGCAACCGGACGGGCGGGATTCACGCGCGCAAGCTGAACAAGTTACTAATCCGGAAGCGACGGGCGCTGAATATGCGGATTTAACACCAGGCAAGGGGATTTCGACGGATATGCTTGTGCTGCTTGCGCACCACAAGTTGGTCAACGATCGGGAGGCGCTGGGGTGAGTTTTCCTGTATTGTTTTTTCTGTGTCGAGGTGATGGGCTGGCCAGGTTGAAGGCACTTGAGGTGAGAGAGGAGATGTTCAAGCTTGGTGGCGGGTCTCTTGGGGCTGGACAAGGTACGGTTTCAATCGCGGATAATCTCCATTGAGGTTGTGGGGGATGAGGGATACCCACGATCTTGATCGACGCGATACGGACTAACCACCGAGGACGTTAGCCCCGAGGGACATTACGTCCCCTCGGATAGCGATAGCAATCGGAGCACGATTCAATAAGCCCCCTACGCCGTCACCGCGGATTCCTGCCGTCGCCCGAGTTGGTCGCGAGGGTAGGTCCGCAATGCCACTGAGTGCGAAGTGTGACCCAAAATATCTTGCACGTTGTCCTAGAGTAAGTCTATGGTGTATAGAGTCCTACCGAAGACGCTTCGAACAAGCGCGCAGAGTAAATTTGCCTCTCTCTAGAAACGCAGACAGATGAGTCGTCGCTCACACGGATCGTTCTCCCTTTCCCTCCGGTATCTGCTGGCCGCCCTCCAACGACGGCACGTGCGATGTCGACATTGAATACGAACTCGAACTCGACCACACGAGCACATGCAGGCTCCTACCCGACCGTCTCTGACGGCCCAGCCGGTCGCTCAACCCATCCACGCATGCCCTCAACTGGTCGATCCCGCGGACCTCGACCGACGAACGATCGGGCACACTCGAGTATAGTGTGGGCGGTGACGACGCTGGTCCCTGTCAAGGTGGCCTTTGTCGTGCAGGGGGGTTTGGATGGAATCGAGGCGGCCAAGGTGACGAGGGTGAGTAGGGGAGAGGCGGTGGTGTTTTCGTCTGCGGTGGTGAGTGCGGACGAGTGTTGTGATTTGCCTCGCGCATCATCGTCGCTGGTGGTGTCGTAGTATCAATGGATTCTTGCACGAACGGGACTGGAGTACCAGATCACGAAGCCCTCAGTGCGACGCATCCTCGTGTGAAACGGTGTGATAACGATCGTTGCACAATCATATCATGTCCGAAAATCCGACCGCTCGAACTGGCTCTAAAGCGCCAATCACAAAGTACCAGACTTTCAAGAACAGAATGCTATCACAATCCTATAATCACTTCAACTGTTCACGTCGCTCACACACTCCCAACCGCCCTTCAAGTTCTCTTTCCATAATGTCACCTTCCCGTCGCCACAGCTCACAGCAAGGATGTTGCCCGCGAGGCTCCAGGAGACGCGCCAAACGACATCGGGGAACTTGCCCGGTGTTGATGACGTATTCTGGGATGCAGTGGGGGACGGGTCGAGGGCCGTCTTGACCCACGGTGCGGTCGGTGTGTCCTTTGTCCAAATGAGTACGGACTTGTCCTGTGTCCAAATAGGATATCAGAATCGCATCGCATATCTGTTCTACCTCCCCACGACGCACCTGCGATGCCGTGGCTATATAGCTCCTGGGCAGTCCGATATTGGGCGCCCAAGCGACGTCGCGCACCCAGTCCCCATGCCCCTCGAGTGTCTCCTCCTCGACCCATGTCTGGGTGTCTTCGCGGAAAGACCAGATCTTGACGAGGTTGTCGCAGCCGGCGCTGGCGAATCGTTTAAACGGCGCGGGAAGGGTAGGCGCTCCGGGTTGGTGTGGTTGGATAAGGGAGCCGGGGTGGGTAGCAGAAGCCCAAGAGACAGCATTGCAGCCAATGGCGTGGCCGTTGAAGATGTCAGCGACCCACTGACCGTCGTCTGGTTTGACGTCAGCGGTAGGTTTGGCATAAAAGTAAGGCGGAACGGACCTTTGAAAGTGAGCACGGAGAGTTTTCCATCGGAAGAGGCGCATGCCAGAATGGCACCTAGCTCGTGGGGGGCCCAAGAGATAGAGTTGACTACACAGTTCCACAGGTCAGATAGAGCACGTGCAGGTAGGGGGCGGAAGTACCTGACGCGGTGTGCAACGAGTGCTCCTTGATTTTCGCCCACGACCCGGCTGAAGGCCCTTGTGTTTGCTCTCTCCAGATGAGCACTTGGCCATCGTATGAACACGATGCGAGGATATTGCCGAATTTTGGGTGGGCCCAAGCGACTTGCCAGACGGGACCGGTGTGACTAGGAAGGCAAGACGTGAGCGTCGGTGTCAGCGAATCGCGTTGGGAACGCACCCTTTGAGCGTCTGCCCACCCGACTTGGACGGCTCGGAGTCGACGACGTTGAAGACCTTGACGGTGCGGTCGGAAGAACACGTAGCCAGTCGTTTTCCGTAGTAGTCGAGCTGGGCATCGTGGATCATGTCGTCGTGCGCGGTTTCGATTGGGACCGCATCGGTGGTCGTTGCGCTAACCATCTGTCGGGCGTGAGTCAATGTAGTTGCGGTCTACGTGGTATTTGCGGCTATGCACGTGCTTGACTACGTATTACCATGACCGAAGATGTCGCTGGTCTCTTTGATCGTGCTTCGGCCCTTCACGCGCAGGCAGTGCTCTCGTTCCAGTCCTCCTCCACCGTCACGTCCACCAACTCCGAATATGCGTTCCTCCAAAAAATTCTACAGTCGGGGACGCTGTCGGATCGGCTGAGTGCCCTGACACTCCTCGTCCAAAGTAATCCTTTGCACAACACAAAAGCTCTTGAAGCCCTCAGGAATTTGGCTGAGAAAGCAAAGGGTAAAGGGGGTCGCGGAGAAAGTTTGAAAGCATTGCGCTGTATCGTCGATTGGTGGGCCGGCGGTGGTGCACCAGATCGCAAGCTCAAGTCGGTCTGTTCCTCTGGTCGATGTTCATGTTTGACCGTCATACAGATATTTTCGCGACCAGCCCTTGACGAATCGCAACATCGATGACGAACAATTGCTCGCCTGGTACTTTGAAGATTGGCTGAAGAAGTATTTCTTCTCGGTCCTGCAAATACTCGAAAACCTCGCCGCCGATCCTCTACCGTACGTGAGGACCCAAGCACTCTCGCTGATCAGCAACCTCCTGCGGCATAAACCTGAGCAAGAACACAATCTACTCAAGCTGCTTGTGAACAAGCTGGCAAGTGCATTCTCGTCGTCCCGTCTCTCTTGATCGTAATTCCATGCAGGGGGATGGAGAGAAACAGATTTGCTCTCGCGCCTCATACCACATCCTTCAAGTCTTGCAGGCGCATCCGTTGATGAAGACTGTCGTCACACGGGAGATGGCTTCACTCATCTTTGTTCCCGTAGCCGCCCCGACATCAGCATCGGGTGGCAAGAACACGGCAAACGCGCACGTCCGTTACTATGCCGCTATAACACTCAATCAGATCTTTCTCCGGCCAGGCGATACAGTCGTTGCTCTACAGCTCATTGACGTGTACTTCCGCATGTTTGGAGACCTCCTTAGTGAAGGCAAAGTTACTGACAACGAAGAAGATACCGACGGAAAGCTTATATCTGCCATCCTTACCGGTGTGAACCGCGCTCTGCCATTCGCGAAACTCGATGCTGCCGAGGCAAGGTAACGTGGTTATTTCGTTTCCATTTCACGAGGCTTATTGCCAAGTTCAGCTTCCACAAGCATATCGATACTCTCTTCCTCATCACGCACACGTCCACTTTCAATATATCACTGCAATCTCTCGTCCTTATCCAACATCTTTCATCGTCGCTTGCTAGTCAACCAGGTTCCTCGTCGCCTTCTTCGCGCTCTCAGTCAATTGTGGACCGATACTATCGTACGCTCTACTCCTCGCTCCACGATGGACGATTGGCATCGTCTTCAAAGCAGACGATGTACTTGAATCTACTATTCAAGTCCCTGAAAACCGATAGCAATACTGAGAGGGTGAAGAGCTTCGTTCGCAG
>JBBPNE010000572.1:0-17389 GCA_038090735.1 Xerocomellus amylosporus | reverse complement strand
GGTGAGGCAACGGTGTGCACTGCACATGGTAAAGGGCAGGCATAGGCCTGGTGCGAAGGCAGCGTAGCTGTCATGAGGCTAAAGGGGATCTTATCAGTCAAGACAAGAGATAAGATAAGAGACAAAAAGAAAAGTCTAAGTCCGTTATGTTAGGCGCTAGAGTGCGACCGTAACAATGACCCACCTAGCAAACCATACCTAATGCTCCCAATTATTAAGCCTTATACATAATAAGGAGTGGTGTTATGTGTCACCACTTATAATTAGGCTTGATTACACTGTCGTCCCAACACTGGCAGTAAATACTGCCCTAAATATGCTAGGGTCCTTGGGGGAAAAAGTACTATGGTGGCATAGGTAGGGGGGAGGCTGTGCTATAGCATGTGCTTTGGTCCGGTGCCTTTGCCTGGCACGTCTTGTGGCTCAGCTCCCCTCCTGAAAACTTCCCATGGCCTTCCCATGGCCTTCTCCCTTGTCCCACACATGGTCACGCACGTCATCTGCGCTCATCCTGCCCGCCGCCTGCCCCCTTTTCCGCTCGTTTCCCTCGCTCTGGACGATGTCCCGACATCCTCAAGTGTCTTCATATTAGCCATGCTGGTGCCTTTGCCTGGCATGTCTTGTGGCACAGCTCCCCTCCTGGAACCTTCCCATGGCCTTCTTCCTCGTCCCACATTGTCACGCACGTCGTCTGTGCTCATCCCGCTGTAGAGCTCTGAGCTGCTCTAGGTTCGTATCACCTCTTTCCGAGCGTTTCCGTCCACTTTCCCGCGCTAGTCCGAACTACTCCGGTCTGTATTGCACATAGTACGAAGTCCGGAAGTCCGAAAACACGGTCTTATGACCAAACCGGTCGGACGAATGTTGGACTCCCTTGAGTACCATTCATTTTCATTAGTATACTTCAGATATTGTTTCCTTACAGTTCCGAACCTTATTCCTAGTAGCTACACAGTCCTGGGCAATTCCCGGACTATAAAGCACTGTACTTAGCATTTCCGAATGCATCTTTGATTTTCTGTCTTTCCATCTCCCTTTGCTGAACTACTTTCCACATGTCTGAGTCCACTACGGGGCTCGTTGACCACGTCCCACACCTTCTCCACCTCTCCACAGCAAGCAGAACAGTCCGATCACCGCTCGGACTACTTTCCCACGCTTCGGACTACCTTCGGACTAACTGCGGTCAACTATAACACCTACTCCTCATCATTCCCTATAACCCGAGTCTTCACTAACCTTCCAGGATCCGCTTTGGGGACGAACATATTGCACCTGCAGACCCCCACGCATAGACCTGACTTACCCCTTTAGTTGGATTTGTTGCTATTCGCTGCCCGCCACCTGCTCCCTTTTCCGCTTGTTTCCCTCGCTTTGGACAACATCCCCAACATCCTCAAGTGTCTTAGCGTGCCCTGGGCAGTGTCTAGCACCACCATTCATTTCATACATCTCCCACCTCTTATCCCTTCCCGACGACCTGTTCACCCATGCCATTGATCTTGCTCTATCTGCGAAGATAACGTCCTCCACTGCTGCCGACCCCCTCGTCCAGTCCACCCTCCACGCCCTTGACGACGATACTTCCCTGTTCCCCGCGCCCGGAAAGAGGACTGGCTCTTTTTGGATGGCCGCCTCTACTTTAAAGGTCGCCTCTACGTGCCTGATTCGGCCCGGCAGGAGCTCATTCGTTCCGTCCATGACTCCGCCACAGGAGGTCATGGCAGTGTCTTCCACATGCAGGCATTCCTTGCTCGCGACTACTGGTGACCGGGCCTTAATACCTGTGTTCATCGATTCGTGGCTGGATGTGCCATGTGTCAGGCCTCAAAAGTTAATACCCACCCGTCTGCCCCCACCCTTACTCCCCTGTCCTCCTCCACCACCCGCCCCTTCCAGCAGGTGTCCGTCGATCTCATCACCGGCCTTCCTCTTTCCTGGGGTTTTGATGCTGTCATGGTTGTGGTCGACCACGGGCTTATGAAGGGGGTGATCATTTGCCCTTGTCACACAACTATTGACACCACCGGAGTGGCACAGCTATTTTTCAAAAAGGCTTTCACCCATTTTGGTCTTCATGACCGGTGCATCTCCGATTGAGGACCTCAGTTCGCCTCTGCCTTCGCTTGTGAGCTGGCCAGACTGCTGAAATACAACCTCGCCCTGTCCTCCGCCTACCACCCACAGACCGATGAAGAGACAGAACACATGAACCAGGAACTCACATCTCCTGTGATGGCCACCCCGAGCGATGGGCTGACCTCCTTCCTATGGCCGAGTTTTCCCACAACTCTGCCACCCACTCCTCCACTGGGAAATCCCCTTTGTCCCTAATCCTTGGCTATGAACCGCGCTCATACCCACCAATTGGGAAGACCTTCCTCCCAGCCCTGGAAACCCACTTGTTGGAGCTTGATGAAGCTCAACAAGAAGCCCTAGCTGCGCACAAAAAGGCGCAAAAAGGCGCAAAGAACCATGAGGGAATGAATCTCATCCAAGTTTCACCCATGGAAAGTCGGAGATAAGGTATGGCTGGAAGGGCGTAACCTGAAACTCCGGTACCCTTCTAAGAAACTGGCCCCTAGAAGGGAAGGACTGTTCGAGATCGCACAGGTTCTCTCCCCTGTGGCGTATTGCCTCCGTCTCCCTGCCACTTGGAAGATCCATGATGTCTTTCATGCCTCCCTCTTATCGTCCTATTGGGAGACGGCGGACCACGGACTGAACTTCATCAACCCACCAGGTGACCTTATCGGTGGAGAAGAGGAGTTTGAAATCGACTGGATCTTATCCCACAGGGGGGCACGAGGACGGAGGCAGTACCTGACATCCTGGAAAGGATACTCCGCAGCAGAGAACACCTGGGAACCTGAGGGAAACCTCAAATATGCACAAACAATCCTGAGGGTGTATAAACTTCGCCACCCAAAGGACTTCCCCTCACCGCGCTCCTCCCTGTAAAGTCTTTTATCATGCCCAACGCCACCCTCATCCGTTCTGGCCGTCTTCCCTTCTCGCAGAGACGTATCTTCCACACCACCATCCTGTCCAACCCCGTCGCCACCATGCTGTTAGAAACCAACCCACTGTTCCATCAGAACACTACGCTAGCTGACCTTACCACGTTGTTCCGCACGTTTTCCACCCTCTGCCTAGTCCACCAGCAGCTCGCCCCCCAGGACCTTCCCCATGTTTGGGCCACGTCCATGCAGACCGCAATCTTTGAGGCTCGTGCCCTCATTCTAGACCTCATACACTCGGAGGGGTTAGGAGAAATAGTCGATGGGTTCCCAGCCGGAGTAGTTGATCCCATCCTTCATCCTATCCTCGAAGCCCTTACCCCAGCCCAATGAACTTACTATATGAGCGACATTCCAGAAGTCTATCACCACTCCCAGTGTCCTGCCCCACGACACCCCAGCCCTTCCCCCTCCACCACTGCAGTCAATGCCTGCTTGCCCAGTGTGGTGTCTTCTTCCTCCTCTCTCGAGTCCTTTTGGATTGAGCCTGTCACACCCGCCCAACCCCATCCTCAGTTTCCTTCTCCACCTTCTCGATGCCTCCGTCGCCGCGGCGCCACTCTTCTTGTTGGAGGGAGCTTACCTGCCATGGTTTCCCTTACAGCTGCTGGAAGGGCTATGGCCGATCATATCATTGCCCAGGGACAGGAGGAACTTGCGCAACGAATTGGAGAGCAAGAGGGATCTGCGACTAACCCCATCGACGTCGATGCAGCTACCCCCAAACCCGTTTCCGCCCCTCGCCCAATCCCACCTCCTGCTCCCAGCCGATGTTACCAGTGTAATGCTGGCAGCCATTTCCGCACAGACTGCCGGGCCTACGTCTGCCCCTACTGTCACCTCCTTGTCCCAGGACATACCCAGCGCAGGTGCCTTTCCCGCCTCTGTACCAGGTGCCCCACCCTGGGCCACATCGCTGGGGACTGTCCCGCAGACAGTGACCAGTGGCTGGATAACGATGCCACTGGCGAGAATGAGGGGGATCGTTCTGGGCCAGATCGCTGAGCAGGTGCTTCAGCGTTATGAGGGGGGTAATGTTATGTTTGCCCTTCCTCTTGGTTCCGTTTCTTTCTTACGTGTACCGTTCGGGCTACCCCACTCAGTCGAGGCAGTAGAATCCCTCTTACATTTTGCCTATCGTTCTCTTCATGACGACCACGATACTTATCAGGACGATATTCTCTCTGTCTGGTAGTCACACTCACTCGGGGACTGCTTCCTAAATTCCCCCATTCAGACAGTGGCAGTACTTGCCTTTTATGATTGCCTTCCTCTCTCGTCTCTTGGTCCATGCCAGATAGTCCAGCACTATAAATAGTGCTCACTTCATGTACTTTCTCACTATCTGATTCTACACAATCTATTGTGTAGTTCTCAAGGTCATCCAGCTAGGACTCTGTTGCTAGTCTGAGCACCTAAGTCTTCTGAAAGACTTAGCAGGATTTCTACGTGTCTTTGCACTACACTTGAGTGCACGCTATGACCTTGGTTCTACGCATCAGCGTAACAGCTAGAGCTAGAAGAATTTGCACGGTTTTGAACTGTGCCACGGGGGAGAAGGTTTCCTCGTAATCAATTCTGTATACCTGAGTAAAGCCCTTGGCAACCAAGGGTGCTTTCTTTCTTCCGTCAGATTTCTTGATGAAGACCCATCGACATTTTACAGTCTTACGATTTGAGGGCATATCTACCAATTTCCAAACCTTTCTATCTGCGAGTGACTTCATTTCATTTCATCATCACAAGCTTTGATCCAGTCAGATTGATCTTCTGTAGGCATCTTCTTAATATCATGGAAGAACTTCGGAACATCTGTGGTATCCACAGCATATGAACGAAGTTCTGCAATATATGCAGAAGATAAGTCCATCTTGCCAGCGTGTGAGTTAGACTCCTCCTCGCTTGAATTTCCCAGCATGGGAGTATCTTGGTCAAGTTTCTGGTTACCAGATCCTGATCCTGATGGTTGCAGAGGTTGGTTTTCGGATTGATCCGTAAAACCTTGTCTAAGAACTCATCGTACAAAGTCCTGTTCAGTTCGTATTTCCTGTTCAATTTGAATTGGAGTACGGTTACCGTATACCAAATCTTTCTGTATGCCAGGTTTAATGATCTGTGGAGGATGAATCCGTGGTTCCATGGGAGCTTTAGGATGTTCCTTGTGAAATCCCATAGATGGAGGTGCACGAGGTGGCGGTGGTGGAAATCTGGGTCTAGGAGGTAGTGCAGAACCAGAAGGGTTCCTCAATCCTTCTGTCGATCTAGGTTCTGATGGTTTGGGTGGATGAGATCGTCCGTAAAGATCTTCTTCATCACTAGTATCCTCAAAATCCAAAGTGGGTAAACCGGTCTGGTATAGGGAGGTGTAGGATGGTTATCTTTACTGGTAGTATCCGGAGGTTGGTGGCCATCGCCTCCTCCTGGATTGGAATCCTCATCATTGTTGGTATCAGGTGATTGATTAATGGGAGGCTGTTTGTCTGGTATTTTCTCTCTAGGACAATTAGGAAAGTCAAATTCATCAAATGTGGCAGTAGATGAAGTTTCAACTGTTCTTCTGATCTTGGACCAGAAGCGGTAACCTTTTGTTCCTGGTTTGTACCCAACAAAGACCATATCTTCAGATTTGGGTACAAGCTTGTTAGCTCGCCTGTCTTTAGGTATGTAGACATACACCTGACAGCCAAATGTTTTGAAGTAAGATAGATTGGGTTTGGTCCCATTCCATAATTGAATCAGAGTATACCATATATGACGACGTATTAGTTGCCTGTTATAGATGTGAAGAGACATTTCAACAGCATCCTGCCAAAAGAATGGCGGTAAACATGCATGTTGTCACATACATAGCTTTGGATTTCTCCAATAGCATATGATTAAAATGTTCTGCACGTCCATTCTGTTGAGGTGTGTATGGGACTGTCATCTGATGTTCAATACTGTTGTTGGCAAGGATAGTTTGGAGATCTGAGCTTAGATATTCCCCTCCACGGTCCAAACACAGTGTGAACACTTTATTCCCACATGACTTCTCGGCATGGGCAAACCAATGTTGGAATGCGGTTCCCGCATCCGACTTCTGTTTAAGGCATATGATAGAATCATATGTCCAAGATTGGACAGGGAATTCACAGAGATCAGTATGAACCCGACCTAATGGCTTATTCCCTCTGGAATCTGAAGGTGGGAAAGGTCGTTGAGTTGCTTTACCTAGGGGACATCCTTGACAAGGTCATGGATTTGAAGAAATTTCGAGTTTTGGTAATCCGGAAACATGAGAAGGACCATGACAGAACACGTTACGAGAACAATGTCCCATTCGGCCATGCCACAGAAGGTATGAATCTTCTTTCTGTATACTGGATGCCATTACAGCAGGTTTCATTGGAGATGACGTAAACCAGTGTAATGAATCTGACGAATTCAGCTGTTCAGCTGTAATTGCCAGATTGCCAGCTTTGTCCCAGATCTGAGTTTTGTCTCCGATCGTACATGTAAATCCCTGTTTGGTCAGGGCAGTGACAGAAAGGAGTTGATGACTGACGTGAGGGGCATGATAAACTCCGGTGAGCACGAGAGTTGCATCTTTTTCCCCGTTATTATGTTTGAGTATAACAGTTCCTGGTCCAAATATAGGCATAAGGTCCCCATTAGCTGTCTTACAATTTCTTTTATGGTTTTCATTTGAAACAAAATCATCAAGATATGGTGTTAGGTGGTCAGTGCATCCAGAATCCACCATCCATTGATCTCGGTTACTCACTGAATCGGTCATGGCATAACATGAAATGTTCCCATTGTATTCATCATTGTAGGAAGTATCGGTATAACCAGTTACATCATCGTCATATAAAGCCTGGTCATCCAAGCAAATAAAACGGCAATCCAGGCCATGCTTCCAAGTACCATCTGCCCTGTGATCAAAGTTCCCATAAAAACTTTCTCCTCTTTTGTCTACCTTTGTTTTCTGTGTCTTTTTAGCCAGTAGACCTGGCTTTGAAAGACATCCGACGAAAGGACATGTGTCCGGATGGAGCAATGCTATCATCATTGTTATCTCCCCAATCTAAGATCTCTTCTTCTTCCGGTTTAGCCTGGAAGAAGGGACTGAAAGGTCTCGGTAATCTGTCCAGATAGACCTCGGAGATCGTAGCATAGGGTTTGATGGTAGAAGTACAGTTGCAGACACGCAAAGTCAACCAAGTTGGTAACATGACAATTAGAGTTTTTTAGGACAAACTGAGGGTGAATTTGGACTCGGATAGTGAAAAGGAGTCCAAAAACAGCGGTTCAAAGCTTTTTCCAAGACATTTTTCATGTGCCAAATTTTTTGGCCAATTTAAAAATGTTATGTACCCCTTTTTGGGCTAGCAGGCCCGTGATGGTGCCTAACCTGCTCAGGTCCACCCGACTGCCACAATGACAAGGTGAGGCGCCCTATCCCATGTGAGAATTTTGATTGGCTGGTGAGTACCTAAGCAATCCACAAAAAGCACATTTAGGTCATGCCTAACTGCGCACCCTGCAGAAACCCCACTTTTCGGTGGCATTCAAGTTGCAGACCGGAGCAGGTCACTCAAACTATGTGGGCACAGCCTCTATACCTGTGCAATAGTGGAATTTCAATACTTTATTTCCCCCTTTCCTGACAACTTCAACACATATTTTCTTCACAGAATCATTCATAACTCAGTGCAAGGAGTCATTTGCACATTTTTTGGGATTTTTAGTGATTTTTTCGTGTTGTGCCAAAGATTTCGGGCAAATGTCCTTGAATTCAAGAATTTTAAAAATTGGCTCATGCAGTCACCTCATATATACTCTTAATAGATTCATTATATGGTTTCCAGTGGGTATCATTGTTTTGTGGTGTGATAAAAACTTGATGAGTAAATTGGTTGACTTTGCGTGTCCGCAACTGTAGATCCACTATCAGAGATGTTATCTTCATCATCAATGATTATCGCTTCATCAATGACATGAGCCTCATTGGCTTTGGCTTTATCTTTTTGATTCTTTGCCTTTCCTTTGCCTTTGTTTGGTTTCTTTTGCTGATTACCACTGGATTTCTGGTTACCAGAATTCTGTGGTTTTGACTGTTGCTTCTGATGGTTACCCTGGTTACCAGGAACGGTACAATCCCTCTTTTTCCAACAGTTGTCTGTAGTGTGGGAAGTCCCACGACAGATCTTGCAACATTGCAAGTTAGCCTTTTTAATGGTAACTGCGCGATCAGCAGACATCCGATGGGCTAGGGAAGTGCCTTGGTGTTGTGCCTCAGCAAGAATCATTGGAATGATATTGGCAGGGGTGAAGTCTGTGGTTGCCTTTGTATGGACAATCATGGTGATGAGATTCGCATATTTCGCATCCAGACCTGTGCAAATTAACATGGCACGGAGATTAACAGGATGATCAAGACCTGCTCCGGTTAGCCGGGAAAACAGTTCCTGAACGTGTGCAATCTCTGCAGATGGATCTCCCGATCCGATGCACCAATTAACAATTTCGCAGAATAAGTAAAACTGACCAGTAGGGCCAGTGGTAGCATAAAGGGTGGCAAGATTCGCCAGCGTGCAAGTGGCAAGGGAAGTGAAAGCTGCATTATATGTGTTCTCGACCGATGTGCGAAGATCTTCTCTGATGTAAAGGGAGATGACACTGACTGCTTGGTAATCCGAGTCAAGCCAGTTGTTAACATCTGTAGCAGTTACCGCTCCTCCTAAGGTTTGATAGACAGAAGCACCAGAGGCGATTCTCCAAACCTTAAGTGTCATAAGGAAAGATCTAATCATGTCCAGCCAGGTGTGGTAGTTGGATGTTCCTTTGAGAGTGAGAACGTTCTTGGCAACGCCACCAGATCCAGAGTCTTTTGAAGACAACATGTTTCAAACTAGAATATACCAAGGATAATAAGATCAGTAACGCTAAGGGAGTTAGCCAAGAATGAACCAATAGGAACGAAAGGAGAGAGACTAGGAACAAGTGCTGGTGCACCCTGGTAGCCAGGTGTATGAGGCACTATCATCAAGATAGGAGGTGAAGGCATATATGGAACCCTGTTGCGGTAGACATTTTCCTCACATTCCTCAAAATGTAATGGTGGGAAAATGTGTGTATTTGGAACCACTTCTTCATTTAACCGAAACATTTTAGATGAGGTATTGCGATAAGGAAAATAAACATCTTTT
Source organism: Xerocomellus amylosporus (assembly GCA_038090735.1). Taxonomy (NCBI): domain Eukaryota; kingdom Fungi; phylum Basidiomycota; class Agaricomycetes; order Boletales; family Boletaceae; genus Xerocomellus; species Xerocomellus amylosporus. The sequence goes on along the minus strand of JBBPNE010000572.1, from coordinate 8,178 downwards.
ACAACATAGTTAATTTCACGAACGTTTCGAAAGTGAAAGAGGTGGAGCGCCGCAGGGGTAAGCGGAATATCGCTCATGTACCGACCTCCTAGGATTCCTGGCAGGGGCCACACCGGATGAAGATCAGTTTCAAACTTCTCTTGGTAGGTGTTGAAGAACTCTAGCCACTGGGGCATCGAGCCTTTCAAGTGCTTGCCCAGAACCCGAAGGTTCTGCATCCAGAACATGGCACGGAGATCTGCCTTGCCCCACTCTGTCAGGGCCTCCCTGAACGATTTCCTCTTGAGGATGTTGTAGCGCCTTTGCAGGTCGCCGGCTTGATCCTCTAAGACCCGAATCCTCTCTAACAGAGGAGCGGTTGTGGTAGCCACCCTATGAGAAACGTAAGGGTCCATAAGTAAATGAAATGCTCTTTGAGAAATGGAATCCCATAGTTGGTTCCATACGTCGGTAACCAGAACATCCTTGAATCTATTGTAAAAGTCACTCTGGGACCACTCATGCACCTGCTGTTGGTAATCCACAGCGGTTACGTCAGGGACTATGGTAGTCTCCTGAACGTTGAGGGCGTCAGTGTGAGGGAAAGAGGAAAAATACGGGTTCATATGATGTTGTTCCATAGATAAAATCTTGTCTCCTTGGAAATGAAGTAGTGATGAAGAGGAATTGTAATCAGGAGAAACATGTCCGTTGCGTTCCAGAACTGATGCAAGTGTCTCTCCTTGGTAAGCACAAAGGAAGATTGCTTGTCTGTCTTCTGACTTTGGTAATCCAAGGTCAGCTGGGTCCACTGTGTGAACCGCGGCACGATGGCCAGTGTACTCCAGGTTCTCCATGGCATAATGGGCATCATTGAAGACGTCCCATCGAGGCCTGACCTGCCAGCAGTGCAGAAGCATGCGGTCTCCAGCCACTCCATGGTTGGCCATGGTTGTTGTGAACTGGTTGAGGTTGGTGACTGGTTGCATGCTGCCATATCTGAGCCAGTTGGTTATGGTTGCGTGGTGTGGGAGTACAGTAAGACGGGGCCGAGTAGATGCTGTGCTTCGTCCAGATAGGTGTGGGTTTGTTCGTTGCAAACTGCCGCTTCCCGTCCAGTTAGCACTTGCATCTCCTTGTGGTTCAAAGAGAGATGGAAGGGCATTGGATAAAGCCTGATTGACCTCTGCATCAGAGATCGCATTGCATCCTGCTTGTCTTTCCACATATGCTCTAAGAGGGTGTTGCTTGAAGCAATGAGGTCGAGGCATGTGGATACACTTGTGCTGCAGCCAATACCTCTAAGGATATTATCGAGACTGCCTGGTCCAGGCCTAATAGGTCTGGGTGGAGGAGATGGAGGCGGAGTGGGCGGAACCACTTCCAACACCAGTACTACATCTGGGCCATCCACATATCCAAGGCGTCTGCATGGATAAGGAGGTGGTGCCCCTTCAGGGTCCTCATTTGCTCCTTCGACATTGTATCCAGGTAATCCCGGATCCACGAAAAGGATATCCTGAACCAAGAGATGACATCTACTCACTCGGTAAGCCGGAGGAAGTAAAGGTCTTTCTGGTAAAGGTTCAGGGGCGAAGGGTAATACCTGGTACAGTAAGCCAAGGTACGCAGGGAGTTGTTAGTTCGCAGTTGGATACCAACATGCCGACCAATAGGTGAAGCAAGAATGCGAATGGTTACAACATAAGTCTGACAAACAAATACCACACTGAAAACCCGGATAGACCTGGTGTTTTCAGTGAGGAATGATATCACAATAGTCAGAAGATTCAAACATAAGAAGTCAAAGAAACTCAGCCTAAGCAAGAAGTTGAACGCTGCAAAAATGTTTGGCATCGTGAAACTATCAGAGGACTGTTTCGCTTGTAGACGTCCAGAACACTTTAGTCAGGGCTCATAACCTAATGAAAGTATCGGGTACTCTGAAGAGGATAGTGCAGAGGGAAGCTATAGAGGAATTCAAGTAAGAGAAACTTACTTGACAGGCTTCTTGCAGGAGGGAGAGAATAGAGCGAGTTGCAGTTGTGGGCTCATAGAGAACTCGTTATTAGAATGAGGTGGTTAAGCCACCTTTATATACTACAGCTGTGTGTGCACAGACCATGTACGTATAAGGCAATTAGCCAAAGGAGTAATCTTTATCTCTAGATAAGAGATAAGAGATACGACTATCTTGATAACAAGAATAGTCTCTATCTATGATGTTATAGATAAGAGATAAGAGTCTAGATCATAATGTCATCATACTTATGTAAGACAGTCTAGGCCCAGCTGTAATAGAAGCTCAGACAGAGAACGGGCTAGACCTATGTGTCAAACATAAATCTTAACACCAAGTACCGCTGAGCTGACTGATGGCAATGACAGAAGTGCTCAGACTCTGTTAACTAGCCGAGAGGACTATCCTGGGTCCGATCTTCTCGCAAGGCGCGAGGAAATGGGCCTTTTGTTTGATGGTGTTGCGCTTTCAATGTTCTAGATATCCAAAGCCGGTTACATAGAGATAGAGTCGAATTTTAGGCTAAATTTGGTGATCTTCATAGTGCTTCAGCACGAGCATAAGCGACAATCATGTGAGGACAAAAACAAACAACACACCATCCATGCATGCCATCAATGTGATAGAAGGTCCACCGCAGCTGTCAATGTGAACGAGGGGAGGGGGTTCCCGGTTAGCGCACAAGGAGCAAAAGTTAAAGGATGCAAGACAGTGACTAGTATGAACAGTGTTAATCAAGTACCAACGGCAAGAGGAAAGAATGAAATTACCTAGAGAACGGAAGGTATCCATTTGCAGAGGTTGTCAGAAGATTCAACATCAAGCAATGGTCTTTCTGGTGAGAGTCTTGACAAAACTCTGCATGATTAGGCATTGTGGAGAATGCAGAATGTGGTAGGACACAAGAGAAGCTGGTTGAGATGATGAACTCGTTGCAATGTGGAGAACGGGAGTAGCTGGGTGGTGCTGAAAGAAACTGTGGATGGTGAGGACACTCTGCAGAATGAGGAAGCAGGGGAAGACGTGGGAGATGGACACATGTCACTGTATGATACCAAGGGCACAGCTAGCACTGGAAGAACCTGGGGGTGGTGAGAATGTTGAGAACAGGGAGGACCACATTGGAATTATCGTCAGAAGTATCAACCTCGTCGCGACAGGAGAGGGCATCGGCGGGGCCCATCTGAGTCCCTGGGACATGTGTGAATGTGAGGTCAAAGTCCTGAAGGAACAGGTTCCAGCAGGCTTGACGGCAGGACAGCTTATGAGGTTGGCAGAAATAGATCAGGTTGTTGTGGTCAGTGAGGATCGTGACAGGGTGGACAGTTCCCAAGAGGTAGTGACGCCACTCCTCAAGGGCAGTGATGATGGCGAGAAGTTCGCGGTCATAGATGTCATAATTCCGTTCGGCCAATCCGAAGATTTTTGAGAGATACACGCAAGGGTGGAGGTCACCGTTCATGTCTTTCTGCATGAGCACGGCTCCTGACACCGTTAGCAAGGTGTCAGTCATGAGGAAGAAGGGGTCTGCTACATCGGGCATGCACAGTACCGGTTGACGCATAAAGGCATCTTTGATGGAGAGGATGGCATTCTGGCATAACAATGTCCAGTCCCACTTAGCCCCCTTCTTGGTGAGGTTGTGGAGGGGACGAGCAACGGCAGAGAAGTTAGGGATGAATCTTCAGTAAAAGTTACAGAAGCCGATGAAAGATCGGACTGCTTTTACAGAGGTGGGGGCACTCCACTCATTTATGGCGCAGAGCTTTACCGTGTCCATGCCTACATGCCCCTCCAACACAATCATTCCGAGGAACTCGACCTCTGGGACAGCAAACATGCATTTCTCCAGTTTGAGGTAGAGTTGGTGCTCCCGTAGACGTTGAAGGACCTTCTTCATGCGTTTCTCCTGCAGCGTGGTGGTGGGGGAATGGATAAGGAGGTCATCCATATAGATGATGAGCCATCCTTCTGCGATATAGTCACTGAACAGGTGATCCATGAGCGCTTGGAACGTAGTGGGAGAGTTACATAGTCCAAAGAACATGACCGTTGGCTCAAAGAGCCCAAACAGCATAATGAAAGCGGCCTTCCACCGGTCTTCTGGTTTGATCAAGACATTATTGTATCCCCAACAAATGTCCATCTTAGTGAACACTGTCGACCCTTTGAGTTGGTCAACGAGGTCAGAGATGAGAGGAAGGGGGTAAGTGTTCTTGATTGTATGAGAGTTGACATATTGGTAATCCTAACAGGGGCGTACCGACCCATCCTTCTTTGGAATGAAGAAGAACAGGGAAGCCTGTGGAGATTTCAACAGTTGGATCTTTCCAGTGGCAAGGTGTTCATCCACAAACTCTCCGCATGCCTCTCGCTCCTTTGGGTTCAAGGGGTAGGCTTTGGCAACTTGTGGTACGAAGTCCTTTCCTAGATTGATGGCATGGTCAAAGGATCGGGATGGGGGGAGTCGGTTGGTATTCTTCTTCTCAAAGATGTTGGTGTATGGTAAAAAGGGGATGTGTAGGTCAACCTTCTTCTTTTCCTCTTTTGCTGCTACTTCAGTAGCGATGGTGGTTTTTCGTATGTCATAAGCCACGTCAGTGTACCTATCCAGGCACTTTTTCCAAAGACGCGCTATTTTTTTATTGGGATCTAGATCCAGGTATCTTACAAGATAGCACTGGGCTAACGCCCTGGGCGAGTCGTGCCTAGGCTTTCGTGGAAGACTTTGGACCGAGATTTCCCCGGTGGCCCAGTTGATGGTAGGATTGACCTCTCGTAGCCATGGGAGGCCTAGGATCATGTTCTCCTTTCCACATTTTAGGACGAGGAAGTCCCGCTTTTCCTCTGCATCTCCTACTCATATGAAGATGGAGACCTTGTGGTGGATGATGCCTCCGCTGTTGCTGCTTCCGTCCACATTGGAAGCCTTCAGGGGGTGGGGAAGTCGTATCATGGGGATCTTCCTCCGCTTCACTAGATCTCAATCTATGAAGCTGCCAGTTGCGCCGCTATCTATCCACTAGGGCGAACGTGTCGACGATTTTGGCTCCCTCCTGCGCAGAGATCGAAACAGGAATACATATTGATTGCACAGTGGGGTCTGATACGAATACAGGAGCTATCACTTTCGGAGGAGAAGATGTTGAAATGTCCCTCCGTTTTAGAGACCCGAGGTGGTCTCTACTTTGTTGGCGACCACCTCCCCCTCATCCTTCCCTTCTTCAAAGCACATCTTGAGGACCCGGAGGATTTCTTCAGGGCCTACGTCTCTGCCTTTTAACCCGTTGATGTACGTGACAAGGGGGGAAGGAGGAGTTGGGGTTACTTCGGCGATTTGGACGCGGGTCAAAGAACCGCCAGCGTGAGTGTTGCCCCCCTGCTGCGATGTGTAGGGCTTTTGGGGTTCCCTTGGGTGTTTCCTCGTACTGCAGCCTACCTGGTGGCAGATGAAACACTTGTTGTTCCTCATATGCTCCGCCCTTTGCACAGGGGAGAGCTTGACGGCGTCGATGTCCATGGCGTTTGGATCATGTCAAGGTGAACTGTGATGGTTCCTGTATGAGGAAACCGATCCTCGGCTGGCACAAATGCTGGCAATATGTTGCTGTTGGGCATGGAATCGATTGGATTGTTCAATCCATCCGTTAAGATCGATGGGTATGTCCTTCATAGAGAGGACCATGGTGACCAGAGAAGGGTCGGGTCCCCTAGCAGGGTCGTTGGTGATGGTGACGTCATCAGTCACACCGGCTTGTGCGATGTTGAGCTGGAAATGCGAAACATAGTTCTGAAATCTGTTTGCGGGGTCGCGAAGGTTCAGTCTGAGTGCTCCCATATGGTGACGAGCCTCCACCTTCATGTCAAAGGGGCAGAACGTACTGCGGAATTCCTTCAACATCTTTTCATATGTCTTCTCCTCTTCCGTTACATCCTCGTTGGCCACCTTGTAGTACCAACCTTCGGAGGAGTGCTTGCCTCATCCTTTGCTCATTTTGGCAAGAGCGGTAAGGAGCTTGGCATGGTCATTGTAAAGGTGCTGGTTCATTTTGAAGTAAGCGGAGAGGGCGAGTACCTATCTCAGGGCATCCTTGGAGTTACCAGAGAAGTCTTCTGGTAATCCGGCCTTGATCTCGATGGGGCGAGCAACGGGATCAGACATGTCGATGTCAGCATCTGGGGAGAGGGGACGAGGTGCTCGTGGGGGTAGATTGATTGGAGGGATGAGGACGTTAAGGTCTAGCAGGGGGAAGAGAGGCAAGTACTTGGGGGAGGGTACGGTTTGGAGAGGTGAGGTGGTGGCGACGGTGAGGTCTGGGGCTGCAGGTGGGAGTGGCAGCGAGGTGAAGACTTCGTGTTCTGATTCGGAATCGGAGGGAACACGAATTCCTCGGAAGAACGATGAAATGTTGGGCGGGTAGTTGTCCTGCTAGATAGCAGAGACGATGGGAGCGATCTGATTCTTTTGTTACACTGATGCGTAGAACCAAGGTCGTAGTGCACACTCAAGTATAGTGCAAAGACACGTAGAAATCCTGCTAAGTCTTTCAGAAGACTTAGGTGCTCAGACTAGCAACAGAGTCCTAGCTGGATGACCTTGAGAACTACACAATAGATTGCATAGAATCAGATAGTGAGAAAGTACATGAAGTGAGCACTATTTATAGTGCTGGGCTACCTGGCACGGACCAAGAGACGAGAGAGGAAGGCAATCATAAAAGGCAAGTACTGCCACTGTCTGAATGGGGGAATTTAGGAAGCAGTTACCGAGTGAGTGCGGCTACCAGAAAGAGAGAATATCGTCCTGATAAGTATCATGGTCATCATGACGAGAACAATAGGTGAAATATAAGAGGGATTCTACCGCCTCGACTGAGTTGGGTAGCCCGAATGGTAAACGTAAGAGAGAAACAGAACCAAGAGGAGGGGAAAACATAACACTAGCTGCCCTTAAGGATTGGGATATTGAGTCACTTGATGTCAAAACCACTTACAGTACCTCTATGGATCACTAGACAAAGAGATCTATATGGATCAACCAGAAGGTTATATTACAAAAGGCCAAGAGAAAAGGTTTGTTGACTGCTGAAAAGCCTTTACAGCTTGAAACAATCAGCACTGCAATGGAATAAAGAGATCCACAAGTCCTTACTCCATTTGGGATTTACCCGAACACGCTCGGATGCCGGTGTGTATTTCAAATATATAGGAGCTGACATAGTTGTTATAGTCATCTATGTCGACGATGCCCTCTTTATGGGTTCTAACCCAAAGATCATGAATGGACACAAAGAAGATTTCATGAAAATCTGGGAATCCAGAGATCTTGGAGAAGCCAAGAAATATCTAGGCATGCATATCACCCACAATCACAAGGAATGGACGATCACTCTTGTTCAGTGGGATTATGTGAACAACATTCTCAAAAGATTCGGGTTACAAAACGCTAAACCAGCACGGACGCCTCTACCCACCGGTTATAATCCAAGAATCTCAGATATGGAAGTCACTTCCGAACTCTGCTCACAGTACCAATCTGTGATAGGATCTTTGCTTTATATCATGCTTGGAACAAGACCAGACATAGCCTTCGTGGTTATCCACATGTCACAATTCTGTGTGAATCCTTCGCAAGAACATCTTAGTCAGGCACTTTATATCATGAGCTACAGTCATTTACTAGTCACTGATACATCACCACTCAATGACACACCCTTTCACGACTTAGTTTCTCTCTAAACATTACCTAGAATATATCATACATATGGCTTGTTAGATCACTTAAGATAATGTATACACATTTAACTGACGAGAAAAACACTGTAAAAGCTCCTCCCCGAGAGGTGGTCAAATGGAGAGTTTCCTTATTGGGGCCTGAACCACTCAATGACACACTCGAAATTTTGAATAGCACAACCAACTTTTCATTTTACAGTGGCTCAAAAAAGTGTCCCAATGTTTGTATGTTTTGCACTAAAGTCGATATTCCCCAATACCCCCTAACCCGGGCCCTAACATATGAGTACATCAAATGAAGTACATACCCCTGGCTTGCTATGGATGCAAAGGTCGGGAGATTTGGATAGGATCTGATGGAATGGCAGTCACTTCAAAATGACATGTCATTGGGACACTTATTTGACCCTACATTTGACAATCATTATATCATATGTAACATA
>JBBPNE010000571.1:0-17431 GCA_038090735.1 Xerocomellus amylosporus | reverse complement strand
GTTGGGTTGGTGGATGACTGACGGCTGGAGAGTGCTTACGTTCCCACTCACCACATGATGTGGCGAGCTCGAACCTCGAGGTGATGGCGGAGCTTGGGAAGGAATATCGAGCCAAGAGCGCGTGACTCCCGCAGACGGGTCAACAAGGATCAATGGTGTGAATATAGGTCATGCTTCGGGACACGTTGTTGAACTGTCGGGATTCGAGTGAATTCGAGCTTGATTTCGACGACGGGTTGAGACGGAAGGTGTCGAAGCTGCTGGAGTCGTAATGAGGGCTGAACGAGATCCCGAAACCCGCGGGCGTTGCCGGCGCTCTAGGATGCTTAAGTGAAGTGGTGGTCCACGCATGGTATTTCATCAGGCATGTATGGATTCTGTTCGTCGCCTTCGAACAATGAGATGAGTCGATTGTGTCGAAACATTTCCGTTCAGCATGTAGCGAGCAGCTTCGGCGAGGTCATCGTTCGAGGATATCAGCGAATGAGGGCTCCGGGTTTTGGGAGTGGATAAAATGGACAAATGAACGTCACAAAATTCGAGGGCTGAGGGAAGAGGTGGGTGACTGATTACCATAACAGATAAATAGCCCCTGTCAATGAATATTTGTCCTCCCAGCGCTTCGCTCGCCGTCGACGACGACGACGATGGCGACAAAAATCCACCTCCCGCTCTCCCTTCTCCTCATTGCCGCACAGTCCATCCCCGCATACGCCCACGCACACGACGACGACGCTTCCGAAGAACAACTCAATGCACCCCTAGACGCCGTCCTACTCCTCCACATCGCTCTCCAAGCCCTCGCATGGGGCGTTCTCTTCCCCATCGGCATGGTGCTCGGTCTCGCCCGTAGCCGTTGGCACGTCCCTCTCCAGGTTTCGTCGTCCCCCTGCTTCGGTCCAAGTACACCTCCCTCTGACGAACCCAACCTCTCCAGAGTCTCGCATTCGCACTCACGTTTGCCGGCATCATCCTCGGACACGCGCACGGGGGTAGACAGTTTCCCCATTCCTTCCACGGCTCACTCGGGTCCTGGATCCTCCTCCCTATCCTCGCACAACTCATCCTCGGCATCTATCTCAAACTACACATTCACGAAAGGTCGCTCAGACCGTACGCTGTTCGTGCACACGGGATTCTCGGACGCGTTTGGCCGATACTGGGATGGGTGCAGTGCTTGTTTGGCGTCATCGTGCTAGGGGGTCTCTGTGATGAGAACGGCGCGGGGCAATGTGCAGCACATTATATCATGGTGAGAAGACTTGGGCGGTTAGGTCGACGCGCTCATCCCACCCTAGGGAAGCGCGTTCATTGGCTATGGTATGATCATGGCCCTCTTATTGGTCGCTGGCGAAAATTGGGTACGTCAGAGCGGAAGGAGTCCAGAGTGGTGGGATTCGTGGGTCATTATGCTCTGGGTTCGTTTGCGGGTTTTGCAGTGAAGACGTATTGGCTTATATGCCCCTATCTCGCAGGGTATTGTGAATACGTTCACGGAGCATCATGGGGGCGAGTGGTCAGTAAAAGATATGCAACATACGTACGTGATGCTTCGCTTCTCTCTCCCCTTGTTCTCATGTGATGCTAGTGTATTGGGGTTAATTTGGTGGGCGGGTGGTGCATTAGGCATTTATCTTGCCCGTAACAACCAGGCATGTCACCTTCCGATTTTGATTTAAATCCACCAGCTGAACATTCATCTCAGAGAAATGTCGTGCCAGGCTTGATGTGCGTCTTTTCAGATCCATTCCGGCTGATCAGAATTACAACACCACGATAGTATCATCTTGACCGGTTGGGCAATGTCAGAACACGCCCAGGCACTCATGTTATCCACCAAAGTGAACTTTTTTCCGAGTCTAGTTCCTTTGCACTGACGCGTTCTTTTCGAGGTACACGCGATGTTTGGATGCACGCTCATGCTCGCTGGACTCACGCGGATCATTGACATTTGTTTCGTCACCACCAGTTCGTCAACGGGATCGCTCGATGACGACGAGAGCGAACACACACTCACGCGGGCATCAACGCACATGGCGAGTCGAGGTCGAAAGCAAAGGCGGCGCGTGCGTTCCGCCATTTAACCCCATTGGTGCGTGTGCCGTCCATCGTCTTTGATCTCGTGTTTTTCTGACGACTACGGTGTCCAGTTGCTCGTGGCGTCAGGGTGAGTTCTCCGTCTCATCGATGTTTCCGTTTCTCGGAACGTTGAGATCCTTGGCAGGTTTCTGTTCATGTCGGCCACGGACGAAGAACTGGACGCCGTCCACGATACTGGGATGGACCACGTCACGTACGTTCTCGGGATGTACAGGTGTGTCGTCTTCCGCTCCCCTGCCCGCCTGACTGACTGTTCTTGTCAAAGTCTCGCCTTTTTGGTGTACCTCTTTACGCTTTTCCTCATCAACCTCTACGCGACCTCGGGGACGTCGGCGCACACTCACGACGTCGTCTTTTCTGCGCCTCCGAATGGTGAGATCGAGTTGACGCGCCCGGGGGACGCGTCCAAGTGGTATGCGCCCGTGCCGAGGGAGGAAGGTGCGGTGCATGCGTTGGGTGACGAGGAATGATTCAGAGCGAATGCGTACGCTGGTCCGACCGTCGAGTTGGTGTTCTATACCTTTTGGTTTATCGTCATGGCTAAGTTATCTAGTATCGTTGATATTTTCTTCGTGTGGCCACCGCGGTATTGATCGTCCATCATGCGTCCATGCCGAAAACGGATGTCGTGTCTCGCACGGAGCGATATATACGCTATCTCGCCTGCCTGGAGGTAGCAGGCGGTGAAATAGACGAGAAAAGATAACCGGATGTCGTGCGAGACGACTGGTCTCTTGCGATTTATGGGACTCGCTGTTTGCGTGCATGTTTTCGTGACGCGGTGCCTTGGTGGAAGAACGATTCGTCGGTTGTCTGGGCACCAAGAAACACCGGAAACACGAGGTGATGGTGTGGTCCATATTAAATAAGGAAGGTCAACGTGTGCAAAATGCGGAGAACTACAACTTGTTCGTTGACTCCCGCCGTTGCGCTGCTAGATCGTGTCGTTGGAAGACCACGTCGTCGACAATGACCGGTGCGTATTGAAAAGATGCAGCGCGCGTTGATGCTGATCGATGATCAATGATCACATAGCAATTGAAATCAACGTCGACAGCCCGGTACATGCAGTGACGTTCTCGGCGAATGGCGAGTATCTCTTGACCAATGACTGGAAGGGGGTTCAAGTGCGGCAAGTGGAAGACGGCAACCAAATGGCGACAGTGGAAACGGAGGGTGTTCGGTGTCTCGTTATGTCCAAGGATGGCAGATGGATCGCAGCGGGGACATTGCTTGGCGAAGTGGTTGTGTGGGACGCAATGACATACAAAAAAGTCATCTTGCACAAGGAGGACGACCGCAGCATCAATGGAGTCGATTTCTCTCCCGACTCCACTCGACTCGTCTCTGCATCGGAGAACTATACAGCCTCCATCTGGGACATCGCAACTCGCCAACGAGCACGAACGCTCCGCCACGGGGATTGGGTGAGAGCAGCCAAGTATTCTCCACAAGGCGATCGGATCGCGACAACCACTCGCGATTCCGTTCGGGTCTGGGACAGCAACAATGGCCGCTTGCTCGTGGACATCAAAATCAAAGTCACCCCGTGGGTCAAAACTGGTCTCCTCTGGTTCAACAACCACCTCTTTGTCGCATCCGACAGTAAAATCAAGCAAATCGAAACATCCACCTACTCGGCAGTCTCGGAATGGCCAGTTCCAGATAGCATCGGCCTCTCGTGCATCGCTCTACCAAAGCACGGGGAATTCATCGCATACTCAATACAGCGTACCGTCACATTTTGGGACACGGCGACACACACCCAGCTCGGTGTCATCCAACATTCTCAAGACATACGTTCAATAGCAGTCTCACCAGACGACCGGTTTCTCGCAATTGGTGGAGAGGACGGGAAAATCACCATTAATAGTCTGTCCCGCATCACTGTAAGTATACTATCTCGTTCAAGTTGGATCGTGGTGCATATGAACAACTTTCTTGTTCCGATCGTTTTTTCCCCCATAGGATTCAATCCCTTTGTCTCGTCTACACCCCACATTCCAGGAACTAGACATTCGGATCGACGACGCTGCGCTCCACTCTTGGAAGCACAGTCAACTCGCAGACGCGGAAGCATTATTGACCGCAGCAATCCACGAGTCTCGGGATCCAAGTCATCAGGCACTCGCTAGTCGAGCTTTCGTGAGAGCGCGTCTGCAGCAGTGGGATGCTGCCATTGCCGATGCTACAGAGGTGTTTGCTGCTCTGCTCTCCCACGCGCTGACACTAATTTACATCAAGTCCATTGAAATTCAGCCATCTGTTATTGGCTACATCGCAAAGAGTGTAGCTTTTGTCGGCCAGGGGAAAAAGCACAAGGCATATCGGGCGTGCGACATCGCATTCGAGCGCTTCCATTCGACTCATGTTACCTTTCTACTTTTGATCAAGGTGTGTGCCCCATGCACCCGAGCCCTCAGATCCTCATATTCCCTAGGCTATTGTCGTGTTTATGGCCGGAGAGCATGAGGATGCTATCTCCCGCATAGACGACCTCATCGGAATGGTGTCGTTTAACTCAATGTGCTATGTAGTTCAGGCACGTGCATAACGCGCTACCACACGACGAATATCACCACTGACGTTGTAACAGGCATATATCCTTCTTCTCCTTGGAAACTCGTGCATGGAGAGTGGTGACTACAATGGTGCAATCCAATTGTTCGAGCGTGCGAGAGCTCAAACCCGATACCACACAAGTGGACGGCTCTCAGTGGTCTCACTAGTGAGCTTCCTGATGTCTATACTACAATGTATCGTAACCGTTCGCAATCTTCGACAGATATTTGGATGGAACTTTGACGATCTCGGCATCACGGTCCGACAGCGTCTTTGTGAAGCGCTGTATGCCGCCGGTCGCATCAAGGAGGCGGGCGAGTCTCTACTGAATATAATAAATGCTGTCGACGAAGACTTCTGTATAACTGGGCCCACCATTTCCTGGGTTCCTGGTAAGATATGTTATCTTGTTCCTCCGCTATGCATTCGACATTTCGCCAGATTTCTTGCAACGATGTCTCTCCACCCCCGATAGCATTGTCGACACAACCCTCCATTCACCATCCCCTACGCCGCTCTTGAGGGAGTGGGCGAAATCAAAATTGACAGGTGGTTCGTGGAGAGATGCATTGGTTGCCGCCCTTGGTGTGAGTATATCCTTTTGTTCTGGTGCCCCTCGTCTGCTTGACACTCCGTTGGTCTGGAGTTTACAGCCCCGAGATTTACGATATATTGGGCTCTCTGCGACCACCTCGAAATGACCAATCACATAACAGATGCAATCGAGTGTTTCCGCCAAATGAACAGTGAATTGGCAGGAGAGACAAATACACTTGGCGAGCGGGCGAAATGGGCCGTAGGTGAGCGGCCACGCGCGTGCAGCGTTCATGTGATTTATCTCCTTCAGACTTACAGCAGCGTTGCGCTAAAAAGCTGGAACATCTCGGAGACGTTGCAGCGGAAGCCCAGCAACACGATGAAGCCATCACTCAATATTCAACTGCATTATCTCTCAGTCCGGTCACCCCGCAAGACGTATTCATGAAGCGAAGCAAGGTATATATGGTGAAGGGGTCATGGGAGGACGCCATAGATGATACGAATCAGGTACGTCAATTCTGTCTTGCGTAGGTCTGATTCTGTCAACATCAGCATCATTAGGCGATCATGCTCGATCCATCGTCTCCATGGGGCTACAGGAGGAAGCATGCAGCTTTACACAGAGCAGGGCGTTATAACGATGCCATAGCCACATTCGAGACAATGCTCTTGAAGATATTGGAGTCGCCTGATCCGAAAATTCGCAGTGAGTGAATCGACATCGTACCGACGTTCGTCTATTGATCTTGTCTCGTAGAGCGTCATCGCAAATACGTAAATCCAGACCAGACGAAGGAGGCCATTCGTGTGGCCATCGGGAACGCCATATTTGAATCCCCGCTAGTTCTCGTTAACACCGACTCCGGTTGTCTCCTCGACAAGTCTGGGCAAGCGCGCTCATTCGAATCACAGCCAGCCTTTCGAGAGTTGGTCTCCTCCATGACCACGCACATTGATTGTACCCACATTGAGCGCGAAGTTGCGGAGTACTATCGTTACGCCACGTTTTCGCACAAGTGGGAAGACAACGAACCACTGTTCGAGAAAGTCGTACGCATCGTGGTGTACGACCTCGAGGAGTCTCTCACTCACGACAAGCTGAAAATGTTCTGCAAGATCGTGCGGGATTCTGGGTTCCATTGGGCATGGAGTGATACATGTTGTATCAACAAAGCGGATCACTTCGTGCTCCAAGAGGCCCTCGTCTCGATGTTCAAGTGGTACGAGGGTTCTGCTGTGACAATCGTGGTGCTCCGTGGTGTCCGCTCTCCGTCCAAGCGGGGTGATCTGGTAAAGAGCATTTGGAACTCGCGGGCTTGGACATTCCAGGAATATCATGCTTCCAAGGTCGTCCGATTCTACACCGAGGATTGGAAGCTGTACCTGAACCTTGATATTCCCAACCACAAGGAGTCGCCCGAGATCATCTCGGAAATGGAGCAGGCAACTGGTGTGTCGGCACGAGCCTTGATGGCGCTCCGACCGGGTCCGGATGATATACGCGAGAAGCTTCGTCTAGCTTCGACCCGCAAGACGACACGGGTCGAGGACGCGGCCTACTCGTTGCTTGGAATATTTTCAATGTCCATACCGGTTGTATATGGCGAGGGGAACAAGGCACTCGGCCGATTTTTGGCACAGCTACTCACGAACTCGGGAGATACGAGTGTCCTTGCATGGACAGGGCGATCTGGCAACTTCAACAGCTGTCTCCCTGCAAATATTGCTGTGTTCAACCAACTGCCGACAGCGCACATCCCGTCGGCCCTCGAACGTGCGGAAATGGACAGGATCACCGCCAGGCTGCGGAGCTCTTCACTCAATTCTACCTCAATCGTGAGGTTTTATGATCGACTTCATGACCTCCCTGTACCATTCTTCGTGGGACAACGGATGAAACTTCCATGCCTTACTTTCAAACTCGGGCCTTTATCAGTTTCTCGGAGCGAGTCGGGGCGTGTTTTCCGCGCACAGACAGTTGTTGGGGTTGTGGAGATCAGGACCGAGGAGGATCTCTCTCGATTCGGTTCTCTATACCTCGTCCATCCTTGGATTGACTTTCTCCTTGACCGACAGCCCATCGGAAGTGTACTAGCAGACATGATACCCGAAGAGAACACAGACAACCAGGCTTCTTCGATTGGCGGGTTGCCATTGTTCCTCCAGGCTGGCCCTTCCGGTATCGCGCCGGCAGCCCCGCAAACACGAAGAGCGGGGCTCCTTGCTCGCCTTGGGTTTAGTGGACGGACCACCATATTTCCTCGAGATGCAGCATCTCTCCGCCCCCCTTCATCGTTATCGCAACCGGACAAGCAGATGCAAGCGCTCCAAGTCATTGCTCGACTGAGACAACCATTTGGTGCGCCGCTGCTCACACCAAACCTCAGCAATGTGGCAGCATATAGGAGGGTCGCTGCGGAGAGTCTGATCACTGTCGAGGTAGAAGAGCTCACGTCTGCGATATTGAACAAGCTGGTAGACTCCGTACGCATACTGGACGTGCTGTAACGATTTGCTATCGGTACGCGCGTTTGACCACTCGTGGCCGTCTTGATAAACTTGCTGTAGTCGATCATCGTTGATTATCTGTTACTCCATCGGTATTTGCAACCCCATCATGTCGGTTCCGCAACGAGCGGAACAGCCCTAGTCATGCTCTTTCTCTCCCTTACCTTTTGTGCCTGTCGAAAACGGTTCAAGAGACTCGACTTTTTACACCGATCACGCTCAAATGAAAACAGACCGTCGGGAGCGTCGGACGTTGCTCGATGGTGAAGACAAGACGTCCGCCCACCACGTAGGTACACAACTCGGACTACGACACCGTGACGCCCTGGGATGCGCGGGTGGGCAGCGAGCGCGTGTTGATGGCTGGAAGACGGACACTCGCGCCCTCGCGGTGGTCCGAGAGGACCAAGACCGAATCGGCATTCAGGGAAGAGTCAAGACGTGCCATGTCGGAGGCGGCGGGCTGGGCTGTCGTCGATGGCACCTTTTTTTCCCTGTTTGCCCCTCTCTCACGTCCAAGATTCAATTATGACGCATGAATGTTTCTCGAACTTCTTGCTCTCGCGGTGGACGCCTCGTACTCTTCTGTTTACTTGATTTGACTGTGTTGTACTATCATGCGAAGTCACGTGCGATGTCTTACTATATTAGGCAGTTTCCGTCAACAGTTCAGTTGTGAGAAAGGACACCAAACCCTAGTCTCGAGACGTTTTTGGAAAGCGCTCTCTAGTGTCGGGATTTTGTTATAGGAAACATCTGCTTCCCGAGTTCACCCGAACTTCCTATAACGGCTCGAGACTAACCAAACCCCCCCCCAAAAAACGTCTCTCGAGGGAGACGTGTTGAATTTTGTTACTCGAGTACGATTGGCTGGCTAGCTGCAGTAGCAGCCTAGGTACTAGTTTTTGGGCGCGTTTGCTAATGGGCCTAGTAAGACTAAGTTGGTCCTCACACTGCGAACAGCGGCGGTGTAGCTCCGAGTCAGTCCCGTCCACACCCGTTGGGTGAGATCAGTAGGGGTTTATGCACTACCCAAGGCGCACTCTGCTCACGTTCTTAGATCGATTCTGGATCCCCCACCAACTTTTCCTCTTCTCGCAAACAGGGTATGTATTCAAACTCTCGGTATACGGATACCTATCATGACTCGTATCCGGTTGTCCGACAGGCGACGTTTCTCCTGTCAGCATGTTCAGAGCCTCCTCGAAGTCCCCAGTGGACAAAGGAACACGCATGCCTGTCGTCCAGGCCGAAGAATCAAAGCAACCACTTCAGGTAGGGGAACAACTCGTGATCAGGATACCTCAAACTCACCTTCCAACATCAATCAAAGACACGAGAGAATAAAGCGCAATCAACACCCGACTTCGGTGACAGCTCCGGAGCCACGAATATTTCCGGAATACAAGTTCACGGGTCTCCGGGACTCGGACCTGCATCCCTGGCCAAGGTCCAAGAGGGAGGCGGGGTTCAGGATGTCGAGGTAATGAGACGATCGCTTTTTGCGCGGAGCTACTTATTTCACACCGTTTTTCAATAGCAATCCGACTTGCCTGGGGATGGGGAGCGTGTCCATGTTATCACCAGTTCACCGGAGACGATTCACTATACTTTGAAATCCAGTAAGAATGAGAAAGTCGACCTTGTATCATGATCTCACCCCCTTCACGTGTTACGCAGACGCCGACTCAGAAACCGTTGATTCAGGGTTCGAACGGGCGGAGCATACCGTTAGCTATGTTACTACCACCACAACCGAAGTCGAGGAACGGAAAGGCACAGATGTCCGGAAAGCGGAAGAATCCGCCACCGCGAGAGAGAGCACTGTGCAACAAAGGAAGGCGCCATTTTACCAAGAAACACGCTTGCCTGCAGTCACCGAAACTGGACGGTCTCCTCCCATCTACTCCGCCGCAAAGGCCGTCGAACCTTGGGGTTTTACAGTGCCGTCAAAATCCATGCCCAACTCTGCACTAGAACGGCTCCTTCAGATACAGCGTTTGCATCGCGAAGAAAAGGAGCGCATACTTGACCTTGAATATGAGGACTACAAGCGCTTCTATGAAGAGCAGTTCGAGGTGTTTCAAACGGCAAACGAGGGGCTTCTGAGAGAATTGTCCGCTTCCGCTTCCCAAATCGCTCTACTCAAGATCCAGCTCGGTTCTCTCGGTTACAACCTTCCAGGAACCGCGTCGCAGCACGACAAAGTAGATTCCACTATTGCCACTACAATCACCACGATCACCACCCGAATCGAACTGTGGAAGCATGCGGTTGCAAAGAATAAAGGACAAATCACCATCTCGAACAATGAACTGGAGCAGCTCCTATCAGACCTGTCCACTGCATCTTCTCAAATGACCGAACTTCAGCAGAATTATGGTGGGCTGTCGAGAGATTTTAGCTCTGTCCGCCACGAATTACAGGTGATGTCATCGCTCCAGGACGAGAAAGATCGCACGATTGCCACGCTCACGGCCGAAGTCGCTCAGTGGAAACATGCGGATGCTGTGAAGGCACAGCAGATCACCGCTGTACGCCGAGACAACGAGATGCTTCGGCGCGACCTCTCCGCCGCTTCCTCTCGGACCACTGGACTGCAACAGCGTCACGACGCGCAGTCAAGAGAGCTCGGTTCTACGCGCAAGGAGCTGCAAACTAAGGCGTCGTTGATCGGAGAGAGGGATCGTGCGATCGCCTCCGTTACCACCGAGGTTGCTCGGTGGAAGCAATTAGATGTCACGAAGGGAGAGCAGATCGCCACTGCACGCAGAGACTCGGAGGAGCTTCTGAGAGACTCCTCTGCCTCCTCCCATATAGCGGAACTCCAGAAGTGCTACGACGTGCAGTCCAAGGAGCTCGGCTCTGCTCGGAACGAACTCCAAGTCAACAAGTCCCTGATTGAGGAGAAGGATCGCACAATCACCACCCTCACCGCCGAAGTCAGCCAGTGGAAGTTCGCAGATGTCACCAAGGCGGAGGAATTCGCCGCTGAACACCGAGATAAAGAGCAGCTTCAGCGAGACCTTGCAGCCTTCTCCTCCCAGACAGCCGATTTCCAGAAGCGTTACGACGCACAGTCGAAAGACATCGTCACCATTCGCAACGAGCTCCAAACCAAGACGTCGCTGCTTGAGGAGAAGGAGTTCACCATCATTTCCCTTACCACCGAAGTCGCCCAGGCGAAGCGCGAAGACAGCGAGAAAGCGGAGCGGATTGCGACTGTACGCAGGGAGGTTGAGCTGCTTCGGCGTGAACTCTCCTCCGCCTCCGACCGATTCACAGAGCTCCAGGCGCGTTGCACGACGAAATCGCAAGAACTCAACTCTGTCCGTGACGAGCTCCGCCGAATCGAATTGTACTTCTCCGGGACAAATCAAGGCCAAGTCAAACCATCAAAAAGCGCCGTTGCACAGCAGATCACTATTGTGTTGGAGGAGAAGAACAAGGAAATGAAGGAACTTCATGATGACCTCGCCGTGGCCACCTCGCGGAACACTGAGCTTCAGAGATCGTTTGAAGAAATGTCGATCGAGGTTAGGGCTGTCCGTGACCAAATCAGCGTGCAGGCGTCACAACACGAGAGTACCACCGCCTCTCTCACTGCCCAGGTTGAGCAGTGGAAGCGTGCCGATGCCATGAAGGAAGAGCAGATCGCGTCTATCCGCAAACAGGTCGAGAAGCTCCAACATGACCTTTCCACTTCAATCTCCCAAGTCGCCGGGCTCCAGAGCCGTTGCAAGACGCGATCAAGCGAGTTCGTCACTGTGCGTAACGAGCTCCAAGCCAAGACATGGTCCGGCGAAGTCAAAAATCGTACCATTGCCTCCCTCACCGCCGAGGTTAATCAATGGAAGCTTGCCGATGCTAACAAAGCGGAGCAGATCGCGACTACTGTCAAGCAGGTCGGGCGGCTTCAGCGAGATTTGTCCGCTTCCGCCTCTAAACTCGCGGAGCTTCAGGGCCGTTATGCGGCGCAGTCGCGCGAGCTCATCTCTGTGCGCAACGAGCTCCAAACCAGGACATCATCCGATGACGACAAAGATCGCACAGTCACTGCTCTCTCTACCTCCTCTCAAATCGCCGAGCTATCGCAACGCTACGAGCTACGATCAAGGGAGCTCGGCGCTCTCCAAGATCAACTCCAAGACAAGGTGTCGGACAAAGATCGTTACGCCTCTCTCCTCTCTCAAGTGGCCGAATGGAAACGTTCAGATGCCACTAAAGAGGATAAGCTTGCGACCGTTCGCAAAGACCTCGAGCAGTTCCGTCGCGACCTGGCCACTTCATCCTCCCAAATCATGGGTTGGAAATGGTCAGATGCCACCAAAACGGAGGAGCTCGCTGCCGCACAGAAAGACATCGAGCAGCTCCGTCGCGACCTATCTACTTCATCCTCTCAGCTCGTCGAGTACCATCAGCGCTACGCGGCGCAGTCAGCGGAGCTCACTTCCCATATCGAGCAGTGGAAGCGTTCAGATGCCGCTAAAGTAGAGGAGCTCGCCACCGCACGGAAGAAAATTGAGCAGCTCCAGCACGACCTCTCCGCCTCATCTTCTCGAGTCGCCCAGTTCCAGCAGCGTTACGAGGCGCAGTCGGCTGAGCTCAGCTCCGTCCGTGAGCAACTTCAGGCCACGTTGCCACTTGGCGGAGACAAAGATCCCGCGGTCGCCACTCTCAACGCCCAAATCGAGCAATGGAAACTTCCGGATGCTGCTAAAGCGGTGGAACTTGAACAGCTTCAGCGCAAACTGTCCGCTTCATCCTCTGAACTCGACGTTCTTAGGCAGTCCATATCAAAGGAGACGAGGAGGGTTTATGAAAAGATTACTGCCGAAGAAGAGGGTTACTCTGCCATCATCAAGCTCACCACCACAGTCGATGAGTGGTTGCGCGCGGACGCCAAGAGAGCGGAGGAGTTAGCGATGGAGCTCGCAAAGAGAAACAAGGAGAACGAGAAGTTGCGATACAATCTCGTCACTCTCAAGGAGATTTATATCCACGCTCCAGCGCTCAAACAAATTTTCCAATCTGAAACCATTGAGATCCAGAAACGTTATGAAGAGCAGTTGGGAGAGCTCAAGTTTGCCCTTGCAGAGCGCCAGTCCCAATTGGACGGCGTGCAACGCTTTGTCACCACGGCGGATATATACGCGGACACGATGATCATCCAGATGCTGCAGAAGTTCAACGCGGAGGTTCAGCAGAACACAACATTCATGGCTGAGTGCATGCTCCAGGACTTCCAGATTCGGACTACGAAACTGACGAAGGAACAAAGCTCTGCGATGAACAGGGTTTCGGAGTCCATTGGCCAAACCTTGACGGGCTGCTTGGGCAGCAAAGAACGCGATGATGTGGCCCTTTATCTCTCAATCGCGTTCCAAGCTTATCTTACGTGTTACTTACACTCGGTTATTTCTTCGTGGACCATCAAGAAAGATCGCGACGAGTTTATCAACGAGATATACGAACGATTGCAGAAATATGGTAAGAAATTGAATTTCGAATGCCATCAACTTTTCTGCCAACAGTAGAAAAATTGGTTGACAGAGGCGCAAACGATATCGGGGCGTTGGCGATCCCTCACGCACACCTACATCTCTCCCACCTTTATCAGCGACCCGGACGCTCTTATGTCTGGTACCGTTTCAGGGCTCTCTGACATTGTCGTGGCAGCGGGTTGCGCCGCCTCTCTGTCCACCGCAAGGTCGAAGATTTCGTCCCGGTTCGGGGACAAGGTGGCATCCATCATTTCGATTGCTGGGCAGTTGAGTAGGATGATTGGGGAAGTCGTGTCGGCCGATTTCGAAGTCTTATTTGTTCGCCCCGTCCAGATGTTTGATGAGACTACGATGGAGGAGGACATGGATGATTACGATGAAGGTCAAGGGGTGCCAAGTGGAACGGCGACGGGCCAGAAAGTGCTTTGCTCGACTCAATTGGGGATAACGAAGCAGATGCAGCTGGAATCGGGGGACAAGGATAGGTTGACGGTAATGAAGGCGAAGGTTATCCTCGAATCTTTCCTGGATGGTTAAGTCTACCGCATGAGTTGCGGGCCCGAGGTTCGTCTGCGTGTGTTTGATTCGAGTCCATTGTATTTAGGTGTTGGCTATGTCACATAGTGAGGAACTTCCGATTGATCAGGGTCATGAGGGTCGTGTCGGAAGAGAATCTAATACTACACTCTAGTGACTCTAATAATTATTAAATGATACCGCATGCATACGTTTCCTTGCCACACGGCGGGTTCGCACTCGTCATCACGGTGGAGTCAACCACCGCGCCGTCGTCATATTCGCGGCCTGCGGAGGCAATAATGCATGGATGACGCACGTCACGCACCGCTCAAGCTGGGGGCTTGCCGCGTTATTTAAGTAAATACTCTACGCCAGCCCCTTATCGCTTCCTTCCTTGCCTTCTTCACCACCCTCATCATCCTGATTCCTGATATCCACCTCACCACCTCATGGCCACCCAGACCGGCAAATCCGCACTCCTCCTCGGCGGGACAGGCGCCGTAGGCAAGAAACTCCTCGCCGAGCTCCTCGCGAGCGACGAATGGACGCGCGTAGGCGAATACGGTCGGCGCGTAACCACTCCCGCTCCCGCCCACCCAGCCAAACTAGAACAAAAAACGATCGATTTCGAGGAGCTCGACAAGGCGGGGATAAAAGCCGGTCGATGGGACGTGGTGTTTGTGACGTTGGGTACGACGAGGGCGGGTGCGGGGAGTGCTGCGCAGTTTGAAAAGATTGATCGAGAGTGCGTGTTCGCGATCGCGGTGGACTTGGTGGGTGGGTACTGACGCGCGTTGGATAGGTATGTCGTGCGTGCGTGCGAGGCGGCCAAGACGGACGATCCGGCGCACGAGCAGCGGGTCGTGTATCTCTCGGTGCGTTCTTCGCATTCGTATTGGTATGGGTGTTTTGCTGACCGGTACCTTCGTCCCTCTCTCTAGTCGGCCGGAGCGAACCCGACCTCGCCCTTTCTCTATCCAAAGCAAGTCCCCGCTCGTCCCGTGCCGTCTCACTCACTCACCTATCCGGTGCACAGATCCAAGGGTCTCACAGAGCGCGCTCTCGCGCATCTCGGATACGCGGACACGATCGTTTTTCGCCCAGGGTACCTGCGCGGCGCCGAACGTCCCGAATCGCGCTTCGTCGAGTCGGTCGTTGCGTACGTTGTCTTGTTTTTTGTTGTGGGTCGCGCTGACGTGGCGCTGACGACCCATGTAGCGTCTTGACTGGCGCTGCTGCGCATTTCAGTCCACACGTCGAAATCGAGGTGCGCCCCGTCTCCTCATCCTCGTGCACACCTCTGACCGCCCCGCAGGTTCCCCTCCTCGCCAAATCCATGGCCAAAGCCGGCGCCCTCGGCTCCTCGCATATCCCCGCCGACGTTGGCGCGACCAAGGTCGACGCTGGCCAAGACACGTGGTTCACGGTCTTGTCGAACAAGGCGGCAGCGTTGTTGGGGACCAAGTAACCGGGTAAAAAGACCCGTGGCCATCGCACTTGGGGTGTCGTCATCGATTCATCTCTGATTCAGGCTCGGTGTTTACGGATTTACGGAGACTCGATATGAATGGTATCATTAAGATATGCGTACGAGATAGTACTATATGGACAATTGGGGATTGCTAGTATGGGCGCTGGTATGGAGGCTTTCCATAGAAATGTGTGTATGAAATGTGTATGCAACGAAATCGAAAAAGCATGAATCAAGAAACGGGTCGAGCGAAGGTGGGGATAGCAAAAACAAAAGTCGATCCTGTGCGGCATAGAATGTCGAATGGAATGAAAAAGAGACGAGGAATACCTCGTCATGGCGCGTCAAAACCTATCAGCATCACCTCACCCTCACCTTGCACTTCGCCCTCACCATCCTCCTCCCTCCCTCGCTCCTTCCACCTCTCCACCAACCGCGACGTCTCGCGCAACCTCGCCGGCGACCCAAGCCCCATGCTCGACGCAGCACCCGCGGTCGCCCTACTCCCACCAGCCGTCGCCCTCCCACCCATCGTCGCCTGCGACAACCGCCTCAAAATGACCGAACTGGCACGACTCACGAGCGACCTCCTCGGACTCCCAGACGTCCTCGTCTCCGAGTCGCCCGTCGTCGTCAACCGCGCGCCCGCCGACCCAGGTCTCGTCCCAGCCCCAGTCCCAGTCCCAGTCCCAGTCCCACCGCTCGTCCCAGGCCCGACGCCATGCGACGCATCGGACGACGTGAGAGACGGCCCGCGAAAGTGGGCGAGGGCGTGCGTAGGGAGGGACACGGGCGAGTGGTTCGACGTCGGCGAGGCCGTGGTGGCGCCCCCGTCCGAGCTCCGGTCCGACCCGGCCAGACTCATCACGAGGTTGCTGCGCCGTGCCCTCTTTTGGGTGAGCGAGGAAAAGATGTGGAAGGAGTGTGAGCGGTCGAGGTTGCTCTTGCCGGCGTCTGTTTCGAGCCAGATGGAGGGGACGCGGGTGGGTGGGAGGCCTGCCGAGTGGGGTGTGACGGGGAGGGCGAGCGTTGGTTCGGGGTCTGGGGGGTCGAGCGTGAGCGTGTGTGCGAGAGGGAGACAAGGATACGGACGTTTGGGTGGGAGGGCTTTGCGGACGTGTTCGTTGTCCATGTCTAGAAACGAATGGTCTTGGATGGGGAACGCAGGGATGGGCGGGGTGTCGACGGGGGATGTATGCGTGGACGAACGGAGTGCTTTCGGGAGTCGCAAGCTCGCATTGGACGCAGCGCGACTGCGAACGCGGGCAGAGGACAGGCGCGACAAGTGACTCGGGCCATCGCGGGTCGAGCGGCGACTGCGTGTCGACCTTACAGACCGGATGGACTTGGAGTCGGATCTGTCAAAGGCTTTGGGGCTGGAGACGAGCGTTGCCTTGGAGGCGATTGCAGTGGCAGTCACGCCGAGCACGACGGCAATGTCGGTGTGGATAGTCACGTCGCCCAGTGTACCTGTTTCATCGGGATCCTGTTTGGGGTCCAGGTCTGGGCGTGGGTCTGTGAGCTCTTCGACGTCCTCTGACACACGGTCTGACACGCTCTCTGCAATCTCCTGCTCGAGGTCGTCGAATTCGACGGCCATTTTCTCCGCCTCGCGCCATGCTTCCTCGAGCTCGTCCTCGAGGGTCTGGACTCTGGCCTGGACACGCTTGAGCTCCTGGGTCTGGCGTTCGTGGGACCTGTTGAGTTTCCTGAGCGCCATGCCGAGGGCGGACGCCCAATGCTGGTGCTGAATGACGGCAATCTGAGACTGCTGGTCGGAGATGTGGAGTATGGTCGAGAGGAGGGCGTCGCAGGACTTGACGGAGGAGGCGAGTTGGGCGACAAAGGGCGCAATGGCGTCACTGTTGTCGGTCCCCGGTGCCGAAAAAGCGGCGCAGGCGTTGAGTGCCTGCAGGAGCATGGTGCGTCGGCCGGCTTCGAAGCGCCATTTTGCCTGTGCTGCGCGGCGCTCTGCGTCGAGCCGCTCGGACTCGTGGACGATGTCGACCTCGAGGGCCTGGAGGGAGAGGAGGCGGATGAAGGAGTCGCGGGCGCTGAGACGGATGGCTTTGGAGACGATTTCCTGGAGCTCGGAGGAGGAGAATGTCCACTGGGCGGCGTCGAGGGGGAGGCCTTTCCACGGGATGGGGGTGGGCTCGAACGAGAGGGCGGGTGGGGGCGTGAGCGGGGGCGGGGGGACAATGGTCGCTGTGGGGGTGTGTTGGGT